>SKCR01043596.1:0-247726 GCA_019454045.1 Zanthoxylum bungeanum
CGTCACTATTTGTACAGATCATGGTGTTGTTGTACAAATTAACTATGTGACAAAGGAGATTGCTCTCTCATCATTTGTGATTAGATCACCAAGATGTATAAATAATAGGAGGTCCTTATGATTTGTTCATGGATTGAGATGATATGAGACAGTATCAATCCACGAAGGATAAATCATTAAATATCCATAGTCAGAGTATTATCGATATTGGACATCGATAATGCGTAAAAGACTAGTATTACACTTGTGCGCGTTGTGAGGGAATAACGGTATAGTTCTCATATATTTGGGTATAGGATACTCTGCAACTGTAGTCGGAGGTTGTGTTTTACTGATGGTACGGAAAACAGCTTCGCTCTGATAGACCCCTCGGAATTCCATTGGTAGTATGACTATGTGTCTATGGAAGTCCGAAATCAGGGTAGGTGTATTTGGTCTTAACCTGAGACTTGCACCGCTAATACTGCGACATCAATATACGTTGGTTTTAGGTCGTCCAGGGCTTTAACAGGTTCTGTGTATGCCTCTGCTGGGTATATTGAGATCATAGTGTGTTGGGTGTGATGTCAAGACAAAAGTATCACTCTAGTCATAGTGGAGATGATGGTCACGTAGATACAGAACTGGTTCTCTTATGTACTGGCAGTCATCGGGATAATATGACTAGGTCATGATTATCCGATTATAGAGACTAGTTACCAGAGATCCGATATGTGCTTCGTACGGGGCAGAAACAATTCCAGCCCCAGGCCTAGCACGTGACATCCGATACTGGATTGAAATACGCAATACTACGTATACTACGCCTGATATAGATCGTATATTCCTATAAGGATATTTATGGAGAATTGGTTAGGCATGGCGCTTTGCTAGAAGCCAACCTTGTCTTGTAAATCGGTACAAATGTAGTACTAGGTACTTACGTGTTCGGATAGTCCGACGACCGAATTTACTGCCAACATATCCGGGGATCTCATGGGCGCTTCCCGAAGATTCACCGATGACGTATGACTCGCATTTAATAATCTGGGTTTAATTAGATGAGAGAGAGAATTAATCTGGGATTAATTACGAAGATATTTTATCTAAAATAAAATATCATTCAAAGAGAGAAAAACGATTAATTTGGAATTAATCGATAAAAATAATATTTCGATATATTATACGAAATTGGATTTCGACGTGAACTAAAATTAGATTTTAATTTGGGTGAACGAGTTAATTTAGAATTAATTCGTTAGCGACGTGAATAGTGATTTCGCTAGGCATAATCATTTAATTACGTCGCAAAGGAAAGTTCGTTAATTTGGAATTAGCGAACCCAAGCCCGGGAGTGTTTGCGAGCGCATTCGCATTTCGAATTCGAGTGCGGCACGCAAGTAATATCAAGCGTCACATCAATCGTAAATCAAGTGATAAATGTCTTTCACTTTGAGTGATTGACACCATGTCACTATTCATGATTGATGGTGGTAGTTGGCAAGCTTTAATGCTTGACTTTTGGAAAGAGAAAATTTGTGTATTTGATTTTGGAAATTCATTTTAACAATTTCTCTCTAACAACAAACTCATCTCTCTCTCTTTTACTCTTCCTCTCTCTCTCGGCCATTTGGCCATTTTACCTCTTCACTGGTTCTAAAAACCGTGAGTCATGGAGAAGCATTTGATGATTTTTGTGGCAAAAATCAAGGGTGCTAGCACACATCGGAGTCTTGTGAAGGTGATAGGGAAACCGCACACGTGAGTAAGGGGTCAACACAAAGCTTGGAGCTTGACGGAGATGATCATGGCCGAAATTTTGAGGACCAAAATTCTGCCACTGCCGAGCCCACCTTGGAGGGAGAAAAGCTTTTTGTTATTCGTCGCATCACTCAACCGCTCGATGTAAGTATTCCGTAACTTCCTCGATGTATTCACTTTGTATTTTCATTGCTTGATATGATCTTGGGATGCTTAGCAAATTCCAACATGTTTCACTAATGATAACTCACTAATGAAAACATAGCTTTGGAGAAGATCAAACTTACCTAGAAAACTTGATTTCAAGATCCGTTCTTCTACTCCTTGTTGAAATGTTGTGGAGAACTTCTAAAGTTAGCGAGCTTGGTTCCAAGATCCAATCTTCTTTTCCTTGTTGTTGTAGAGAACTTTCAAAGTTTCTATCACAAAACTTTACTTAGGGTAATATTTATTTCTTTTGCTTAATGCTTGTTTAAGCTTGTCTTGCCTTTTCTAATAACTTGCTCAAACTTGCCTTTTATAGCAAAAATTTTACAATTTTTAATTAATAAAAGTTCTAATCATCTTTTATGTGGGCTTAATATAATTTGTCCAAATATGTATAATTAGGTGTGTGTAGGCACTGCATTTTTGCATGTAAGACCCAATGATGAGTCTCATTTGGAGGCACTACCTTTTAAGTCGCGGAAGCCGTGGGAAACGGACGTCGGAAGGGAAAAAATGGAAATCAGTACTTTGTCGAATTTGACTCGCTTGTTTAGCTTTGGGCTCGCTGGTGGACCTCCGTTTTAAAGCACCTTTAGCCTAAAAAAAAAAAAAACTGCAAACACCTAACCTCGGCCTAAAATCCCCGCGAGCCCCTTGGCCTTGACCTAAAATCCCCGCAAGCCCACACACCTAGCCCACACAAACCAAACCTACCAACCAAAGGCCCACACGCCCCAACCAAGGCCCACACGCCCATTTACCTAATACACACCCAAATTAAATCAAATATTAAGTTAAATATTAATTAGATAATGTAATTAAATAAAATAATTAATTAAGTCATATACCAAATTAAATAAAACAAATAAAATCTAAATAATCACCTACCAAAATAATAAAAATACTTACACAAATTAAAGAAATTGCATGCCTAATAAAGATAAATCAAATATATTATATACCAAATTAAAAAATATCATGCCTAATTAAAATCAATCATAACAAATTAAATATTTTGTATTCCTAATCTAGCCAAGATTTGTCCCCCCCTCAATCTAATCATTTCCTTGTTGAATACCAAATCAAATCCTCATTTTAATGCCAAAATCCCTTCCTTTTGAGACAAGGAGTAGCCCTAACCTTTCTCTATATAAACAACCCCTAACCAAGACATGCACTCCCCTAGCTCATACACAAGACTTACACGAAAATCACAACACCAAGAGCCTTAGCCACTCACGGCAATAGAAAGAAAAAAAAACACAAATAATTCTCTTCATCTCCCCCACTCCACAACCGAAAACAGCAGCCCCTAAACCTCCACACATCACCGAAAATACACCTCCAAATAGCAGCCCCTTTCCACCGAAAACAGAAGCCCCTACACCTTCTAAAACACACCTGAACAGTAGCCCAAATCACCTCCAAAACAGTAGCCAAATCCTCTTAAAATAGTCCCTAAAATCCTCAAAACAGTAACATAAAAACTGCATTTATAATCCTTAAAATAATCACACAAGACTACACTAAAAACCCATAAAAAACACTCGAAACAGTCCGTGGAAACGTCAAAATAGTGACCTGAATAGTGAGCAGAAAATACAGAGGAAACAACAGCAAAACGGAGTCAAAACAGTAGCTTGAGCAGCGAAACAGTGAGGTAAAACGCAAACCAGTGAACCAGAAAAGTTGCGGTGTGATAGCCCTTCCGACGGCCGTGAAACGCGAGTTCGAAAGTCGACATAAAAGGTTAGACCTGTGGGTATTTTCCACATTCATTTTCTGTTTTATTTGTATTATTTATTGAGTATTGCTTGCATGATTGTTATGTTGAAATGCATGTTGTGGCCCTTGAGTAGATAAATATGCATGGATTATGAGATATGTATGTTGTGGCTTTGGAATAAAACGAAAGATGTGTCAACTCTCGCGGTATAATCGGATGGAAACCGGGACATAAATTTCATAGCCGATTCCGAATGGACGGTAGTATGATCTGTACTCGGGATACAACTCCACGTACCACTTGAGTAAATGACACTTTCTTTTGTCTTATATTGCTTTGATTTATTTATTTTTCGTCATTGAATTCTGCGTCTTACTTTGGTATGCATGATTCAATCGAGCGCATGGGCTTAGTAAGTGCGATGAAAGGTCCCCTATTTGGAGGGGTTAAAATCCTTTACCACGATGCTTTGCCGCGCCGGTTGATGTGTGTTCGGTTGAATGCAAGATACGTTCAATCGGGCATACTATATTCGGTATTATTGTTTTTAATTCTTGTGTGCATGATTCAATCGAGCGCATGGGCTTAGTAAGTGCGATGAAAGGTCCCCTATTTGGAGGGGTTAAAATCCTTTACCACGATGCTTTGCCGCGCCGGTTTGTGTGTGATCGGTTGAATGCAAGATATGTTCAATCGAATATACTAAGTTTGATATAGTTATCTTTGTCTTTGTACGCATTGTAACGAAAGGCGCATGGGCTTATTGCGTTGGATTAAAAGGCTCTCCATTTGGGGGAAGAAAAGCCTAAAAGGCTACCTTTACCACGATATTTGCCGTGTCTTTCATCTTTTGGTTGCATTATCTATCCCTATCTTGGCTCGACCTATTGTCATTGGTATACCCATATTCTCACCCCCTCTACTCTCGGCAACTGAAAAACACAAAGCACATCCACACAAATACCCTAGTTGATCCCCACCTTCACGCCATTACCCTCACCACCTCATCTCACGTAACAGGCCTCACCCTTCACGCAATAACACAGCTCACAAAACCTCACACTGCCACCCAGACCTGCACGCCACAACACCCATGCTCACGTCCCATTCACTCACGCACACACTGCCCCCCTCACCCACGCACACCCTGCCATTCACTCATGCGTACACAAGCCCAGTACACTAACCTAATGCTCACCCACTGACTATCGCTAATTCCCTTCTTTTGCCTTCATGCCCTAAACTACAAAAGTCCCCACACACTCAAATTATTCACGCAATTCGCCTGCCATTAAGCCGCTTACCACAAGCACAACTCCTCACGTCATAAAGCCAACTATAACCATTCATGCATGTATTATGAAATCTCATATAGTCATTCTTATCTTTGTACGCATCATGATGAAAAGCATGTTTATCCCATTGGTTGCATCATTACCTTTGTCTTGGCTTAACATATTACAATTCGTATATCCATGTCATGATAGCATTTGAGTATTATTTCTTGTGGTATATCGGATGGAAACCCAGACATAAATTTCGTAGCCGATTCCGAATGGACGGTAGTGCGGTCTGTATTTGGGATACAATTCCACGTACCACTTGGAAAAGTGCTCATATGTGTGCTTGTGTGGTTAGTGTGTGTGCCTGTGTCTTTCGTGGATATAATATGCCAATGAAGTTGTATGTTCGTTGCTACTTTGATGTACTTTCAAGCATGCAATCTTAGATGTGAAATGTACGTAAATTTAGGTGTAAGTTTTATCTTGTACATGTGAATTTAGAAGCATGATACTCTTGGAAATAAGTGTTACTTAAACTTGATTAAATTATTACATAAATCCTTTCATTACAAGTGACATAAGTAAGGGACCATTCCGAACCCAACGGTTTGAGGTCTTCCTTTGCGAGGGGTGAGTGCGGCCTTAAATCTCATTTTCCCGGTTCACACCGGGTGGCGACTCCATTATTCTCCGGTTTAGTCCCCCGTGGCTACTCCGTACTCCCAACTAGGCCGTGAGCCTGTAACAGCATGCGTCGTCCAGTTTCAGTGTCCACAGTCTGGCGACTCCACTGGGGATATAGAATTGGCCCCGAAATATTGTCTTGTAATGTTTGGATTTATGTTCTAATTGACCGTCTCTATAGTGGATAAAATGGGGGTTTAATCAAAGGCATTTTGAGGCTAGGTAATGGTTTGGTGTCTTCTTTCATTCACTACCTTCCTAGAAGGAAAAGCTGTGAAGGCACCTATATAGCCATCTACCCTTAGCCTATTGTGATGGACTAATTTGGAGGACTCGTTGTTTATTCCTGTCACCAAGTGATAAGAGCCTAAGAGGCTAGGGTACTTAAGAGAGCCTCGCTCCACCCTCCCTCTGGGGAATCTACAACGGAAATCCATTTGAACAGTCAGTCACACACCATAGCTCATTGGCATGTACCTTAGTGTATAAATAAGGGTGCGCTCACTTGGTCGCTCGAACCCTTGATTGGGGAGACCTAGTTGTGGGCCATCCTTCGCCAGTGAGAGCCTTTGTCTACACCCTTGCGAACCCACCCATAGACCAGGTTTGTATGGTTAAAGTAACAATTATTTCCTTGAATATGTGCTTGTGGACCATCCTCATTTGGATGAAGTTGGACTATTGTCAGAAATGCGAACTTGCTGGGCCATTTAAACTGGGGCGAGTTCATACCTTATAACCATTAGGCCCAAAGCTTCTGAAATGTTGATGGGCCATTCTGTAGAAATCATTGTTTTATGTTTGCATTATCTTTCTTTTATGCTTGTGTTTGGGAACATCGTCGTTTGGATCCATTTGGACCATTTGTCATGGGATATGGGCTTGTTGGGCATTTAAACTGGAACAAGAACGTATTTTATGACGATTGGGAGAAAGGCTTCTAAGTGATTGATGGGCCACTTTGTGCTTGTGTTCGGAACATTACCATTTGGATTTAGTTGGGCTCCTTGCCATGAGATGTGAACTTGTTGGGCCGTTTAAACTGGGACGAGTTCATTCCTATGACAGTTAGCCTAAAAGCTTCTAAAATGATAATGGGCCGATTTGTTTGAAAATTTAGTTGATTTAGTATGTTATATATGTTACATGCATCTCGTGCACCTCACACATACATATATCATGTTAACACCCCCTATGTCTTAAAAAGGCATCATAGATTCCTGTTGGGTTAGAAAAAAAGGGAAGACTCACCAAAATACTGAGAACAGACATGAGTGAATCAAATATTGAGGTATCCCGGATAGATCAGTTGGAGAATGGTTTCGCCAAGGTTACTGAACAATTGCAAGCCTTGACTACTGCCATGACAAATATGGCTGTGCCCCGTGCTGGGGGAAATTATGAGAATGTGAGGCGCGAGGAGCCTCTGAATGGGTTGGGGGATGATATCCCCACTTTTGATGATGATATGGCAGAGTATGCAACATGGAGAGTGATTGGGTCTCAGGCAGAATTTCAGAAGCTTCGGGATCAGATTGAAACAGTTACCCGTAAAATGAGGGGTAAGAATGAGGATTTGTTAGATTATGAGGCAATGACCTTCGGAGAACAGATGGCAGCTCAGTTTAAAATGCCCGACATGGCCAAGTTTAATGGGAATGGAGACCCGAGTGTCCATCTGCAGCAATATGTCTCAGTCATGAGTTCAGTGGGCCTATCACAGCGCCAGGTCCAAAAGATGTTTGGGATGTCACTCGAGGGGGCACCTGTGGTTTGGTATCATGGCCTTGAGAAGAAGGTTAAGGAAGATTGGAGAGAAATGGCTGATGCTTTTCTGAAGAAATATGTTACAGACTTAGAGATTGACTTGTCACTCCGTGATTTGGAGAACACTAAAAAGAAAAATAGGAAAGTTTCAAAGAGTATGTGGATCGCTGGAGAAGCCAGCTTTTGAAAATGCAGACTCGGCCTTCAGAGAAAGACCAAATTAAAATGATCATTAAGGGCACCAAGCCCTCTATTTATGGTAAGCTGAGGAGGATGACTTCGATGATTTCTGATTTTCGACAGTTGAGGGAAACTGTCATGGATATTGAGGAAGAGGAGGCTGAAAACAGAAAGTTCTATGGCCAGAATAGGAGGACTTTTGGGGGGCATTATGAGACTAAGCCCGCTACTACCGAGGTTGCTGCCATCAGGAACCGACAATTCTCTAACCTTGGTAGACCTTTGTCGAAGGTATTTGAAAAGTTACAGGGACAAGGAATATTGAAACCCTTAGAAGGCAAGCCACTTCCACACCCCCCACCGCCACACATAAATGTGAACCTTTATTGTCACTTCCACCAGCTACATGGCCATGACACCGACAACTGCACCCGCCTCAGGCATGAAATTCAAGATCTCATAGATTCCCATAAAATACCCGACCCAGGAAAAGAACAACCCAACACACACAGAAACCCTCTACCAAACTACCACTCCATTCCACCACCCACCTACATGATCAACTCTGGATTGCCCGAAACTTTTGTCCTCCAAGCTCTCAACCACTCAGCTTCTTTCATGGGGATAGGGAACGATAGCAGTGGGGGAACATAGGCCAAGGAAGAAGACAATGCTGTGAATGATGAAGCTGTTACTCCTGGTTTATTTGATCTTGCATTTTCAAAGACATTGAGTTTATCTACTTGTTTGAACTGTTAATAATGATAATAAAGACGTTCATTTCGCTTACTTGCCCGAGGCTCTTCCTTTCAACCTGTAACATGAGTATATTTGGCAAAAGCATTCAACCCTGGTACTATGATACTCAGCGATGTTTAAACACGGGGAATTCCAGAAAGAAGCAAGCAGAAAAGATAAGATAGACATTCAGAAATTGAGAAATAGAGGCAGTGAAAATATCATACTTGGAAGGGAATTAGTTCACCGAGCCGATCAACATAGATAGATTGAAGTAGTAGCTTGCCTGAGGAAAAGAAGACTGAGCAGTCGCCAAGAGAATTGGCAGAAGACCTAACCCAATGGGGTAGAAAATTCACTCATACATGCATGCATACACATAACATATTTTGCATTCTTTTTTGTGTTTGTTTTGTTCTGTATTCACAGGTTTCAAAGAAGAAAAAGAGAAAGCGACAAAGACAAGCCAACTAGAATAAGCAACATATGAGTAGTAGTTTCGGGGATGAGTCCCAGGGTTGAGGCCCATATCAGTTTCAGTCTTGGGATGAGTCCCAGGGGCGAGGCCCACATCAGTATCAGCTAGGGGCGAGGCCCATATCAGTATCGTCTAGGGGCGAGGCCCATATCAGTATCACTTGGGGGTGAGACCCATGTCAGTATCAGCTGGGGGCGAGGCTCATATCAGTATCAGTTGGGGGCGAGGCCCATATTAGTATCAGTTGGGGGCGAGGCCCATATCAGTATCAGTCTGGGGGCGAGGCACATATCAGTATCAGTTGGGGGTGTGGCCCACATCTGCATCAGTTTGGGGTTGAGGCCCATATCAGTTTCAGTCTCGGGGATAAGTCCTAGGGGTGAGGCCCATATCAGTATCAGTTTGGGATGAGGCCCACATCATTCTGGGGGCGGGGCCTACATCAGCATCACTCTGGGGGCGAGGCCCACATCAGCATCAGTATCAGTTTAGCCGAGAATGGAAATCCAAGAATGGAAGCACAGTTCGAGAATGAACAAGCCGGGAATGGCACTCCAAGAATGGAAACACAGTTCGAGAATGAACAAGCCAGGAATGGCACTGGAAGCACAGTTCATGAATGAACAAGTCATGAATGGCACTCCAAGAATGGAAGTACAGTTCGGGAATGAACAAGCCGGGAATGGAACTCCAAGAATGGAAGCACAGTTCGGGAATGAACAAGCCGGGAATGGCACTCCAAGAATGGAAACACAGTTCAGGAATGAACAAGCCGGGAATGGCACTCCAAGAATGGAGCAAGGTTCGGGAGTGGACAGCATCACAGTAATGGTTCGGGAATGGACAAGTCGGGAATGACAGTCCGAGAATGGAGCACAGATCGGGAATGGACCACACCATGGTAACGGTTTGAGAATGGACCACCTCTCATCAAAACGGTCCGAGAATGGACAACCTCTCCTCAACTTGGTTCGAGAATGGACCACCTCACAACAAAATCGACTCAACACAACAGTAAGTTAAGCAATAGCTGGCGAGCCAGGTAAGTAAAAATGCATTGCATAACTTTGATAGGATTGTCACTGTTACACATTACACAAGTCCCATCAAAGTGGGGGCGACTGTAGGCACTGCATTTTTGCATGTAAGACCCAATGATGAGTCTCATTTGGAGGCACTACCTTTTAAGTCACGGAAGCCGCGGGAAACGGACATCGGAAGGGAAAAAATGGAAATCAGTACTTTGTCGAATTTAACTCGCTTGTTTAGCTTTGGGCTCGCTGGTGGACCTCCGTTTTAAAGCACCTTTAGCCTAAAAAAAAAAAACCGCAAACACCTAACCTTGGCCTAAAATCCCCGCGAGCCCCTTGGCCTTGACCTAAAATCCCCGCAAGCCCACACACCTAGCCCACACAAACCAAACCCACCAACCAAGGCCCACACGCCCCAACCAAGGCCCACACGCCCATTTACCTAATACACACCCAAATTAAATCAAATATTAAGTTAAATATTAATTAGATAATGTAATTAAATAAAATAATTAATTAAGTCATATACCAAATTAAATAAAACAAATAAAATCTAAATAATCACCTACCAAAATAATAAAAATACTTACACAAATTAAAGAAATTGCAAGCCTAATAAAGATAAATCAAATATATTATATACCAAATTTAACAAATATCATGCCTAATTAAAATCAATCATAACAAATTAAATATTTTGTATTCCTAATCTAGCCAAGATTTGTCCCCCCTCAATCTAATCCTTTCCTTGTTGAATACCAAATCAAATCCTCCTTTTAATGCCAAAATCCCTTCCTTGTGAGACAAGGAGTAGCCCTAACCTTTCTCTATATAAACAACCCCTAACCAAGACATGCACTCCCCTATCTCATACACAAGACTTACACGAAAATCACAACACCAAGAGCCTTAGCCACTCATGTTGGACAAAATGACCCATAGCGTCACTATTTGCACAGATCATTGTGTTGTTGTAGCAAATTAACTATGTGACAAGGAAATTGCACTCTCATCATTTGTGATTAGTTCACCATAGATATATAAATGAAGAGAGGTCCCTATGATTAGTTCCTGGACTGAGAATGATATGAGACAGTATCAGTCCCCGAAGGTTTAATCATTAATATCCCTAGCCGGAGTATTATCGAGACTGGACATCGATAATACGGAATAGGCTAGTATTGCACTTGTGTGCGTTGTGAGGGCACAACGACATAGTTCTCATATATATAAGTATTGGATACTTATGCAAGTGCGATAGGAGGTCGTGTTTCACCGATGGTACGGGAAACAGCTTCGCTCTGGATAGACCCCTCGGAATCCCATTGGTATTATGACTATGTGTCTATGGGAGGCCGAAATCAAGGTAGGTGTGTATAGTCTTAACCTGAGACTTACATCGCTAATACTTGCGATAATCGATAGACTTTGGTCTTGGTGGTACATGGCTTTAACCGGTTCTGCGTACACCACTTCTGGGTTTATCAGAGAGTCGTAGTGTATTGGGTGTGATGTCAAGACGGAAGTATCACTCCAGTCATAGTGGAGATGATGTCACGCAGGATACGGTATTAGTGCTCTTAAGTGCTGGCCGGCCATCGGGATATTATGACAAGGTCATGTATATCCGATTATAGAGACTAGTTACCAGACATCCGACATGTGCTTCGGACGGGGCAGACACTTATCCAGCCCCAGCCCTAGCACGTGACTATCCGATACTGGGCTGATATACGCAATACTACGGTATATTATGCTTGATACAGATCTATATATTCCTGTAAGAATATTTCTGGAGAATTGGGTAGGCATGGCGCTTTGCTAGAAGCCAACCTTGTCTTGTAAATCGGTATAAACGTAGTACGAGGTACTTACGTGTTCGGATAGTCCGACGACCGTATTTACTGCCAACATATCCGGAGATCTCATGGGTCGCTTCCTGAAGATTCACCGATGACGTATGACTCGCACTATGATTAATCTGGGATTAATTAGTAAAGAGAGAAGATTAATTAGAAGAGAGAGAAAATTAATCTGGGATTAATTGCGGAGATATTTTATCTGGGATAAAATATTAATTAAAGAGAGAGAACGATTAATTTGGAATTAATCGATAAAATAATATATTAGATATATTATGCGAAATTAGATTTCGACGCGGAATTAAAATTAGATTTTAATTCGGGCAAACGAATTAATTTAGAATTAATTCGTTGGCGATGTGAATAGTGATTTTGCTAGGCGTAATCGTTTAATTACGTCCCAACGGAAAATTCGTTAATTTGGAATTAGCGAACCCGAGCCCGAGCGTGTTTGCGAGCGCATTCGTATTTCGAATTCGAGTGCGGCACGCAAGTCACGTCAAGCGTCAAATCGCTAGTCACATCAATTGTCAAATCATTTGTCACTTTGAGTGATGTGACATGACATGTTGTCACTTTAATAAAGTGACTTGATGTGAATAGTGATAGTTGATTGAAAAAGCACTTTTGCCTTGTTGACTTTTGCCTTTTTGAAAAGTAAAATGAATTGTTTAATAGAAATAAAAAGTGGTAAATGGCTTTAATTAATTTTTGGAAAATATAAAAAGCTTTTACACTTTCTCTCTCTCGATACAATTACAGTATACGGTTTTGGTATTTGGGAGCCAAAACGTTTTCTTCTTCCTCTCTTGGATTGGAGCCATTTTCTTCTCTTCCCTTCTCTCGGCTTTGAGCCAAATCTCTCCCAAAATTCTGGTTAGACCGCATTTGAAGAAGAAGGAGAAGTGCTAGCACACCTTGGGTTATATTATGGTGATAGGGAAACGAATTTATGAGCTTGGATCATCTTTGGAAAGCTTGAAGCTTGGAGCTTCCATGGAGGTCATCCATGGCCGAAAATGGTGGAGTTCAAAACGCCCAAAACCGAGCAGCCCACTGTCAAGGAGAGCCTACTGCCGAACTCAATGGAGGACGAAAATGGCTTGTGTTCTTCTTCGCATCAAAACCGACCATTGTGAGTATATTCCGCACCTCCTATGTTGTGTATTCATGCGTTTTCTTGCTTGATTTGTTGATCTTGGGACATATATTAGAACTCAACAATGGTATCTTGAGCTATTATCAAGCATGAAACTTTTAGGGTTTGAAATTGGGGATAAACAATTGAAGCATGATTTGGTTGAATTGATTGATTAAGTATGCTTGTATGTTGATGAATTGAAGTTGTGCATGATCAATTTCATGAAATTGGATTGGAGTCAATTTTCCCCAAATTTTGGGCATGACAAATTGGGTAAAATCAATTGAAGCATGATTTGGTTGAATTGATTGATTAAGTATGCTTGTATGTTGATTAATTGAAGTGTGCATGATCAATTTCAAGAAAATTGGATTGGATCAATTTTCCCCAATTCTTTAGGTTGAACATGTAACTTGAAATTGGGTAAAATGTGTTTGAGCATGTTTTAATTAAATTGGATGTTTAAGTATGCTTAAAACATGTTTAATTGAGATTGTGTGTGATCAATTTCAAGAAAATTGGATTGGATCAATTTTCCCCATATTGGAGGCATGACCGAAATTGGAAGAACCCTAATGTCTTGGAATTAATTTGTTTTTTGATCATTGGATGACTTAAAACAATTGGGTAATGTTGTTTTGAAGTTCAATTGGATTGAATTTTGATTTGGAACATTTTTCCCTTTTAAAGTGGCTTTGCCGAATCTTAATGAACATGAAATTCATTGTGATTTTTTGTTTTAATTCATTGGATGAATTGAATTGATTTGGGAAATGATGATTGTGGATTCAATTGGATTGAAACCAAATCGGATTGAAAAACCCCTAATTGCCGAGACTTAAGCATGTAAATTGGGTTTGATTTTAATAAATTGTGTTGGACACTATTTAATGTTAAAGTGCATGATTAAGTATGCTAATTGATGTTTTAGAAATATTAATTGGGTGATTAATTGTGTATTACACTTAGGTTAATTAATTATGGAATTTAGAATTTTATAAGTTAATTAATTGGGCTTATTTTTGGAAATTGGGCCTTTAAGGTTGTGATTGGGCTTTTGGGCTTTGTTGTACAAAGTTGAGTTTAGGCAAATTTGGTTGGATCCAATTGGGCCTAAAACCGCATCCATAAAGTCCAATTATGACTTAATGGACCTTAATTATTTAATTGGCCTAATGGGCCAAAATTAAATTAAAGGCTTATGGGGTAACTCCCGGATTGGATTTTGGTTCTTCGGTTTGACCCGTTTGGCCAAAAGTCCACGCCTTATAGAAATTAATTAAAAGCCCATTGGACTTTAATTAAATAAACATTAGATGTTAATCGGGCTTTGAGACCCGTTGCGATTAAATTTGGAATTTAAGTCGTAAAGGTTCGTTAATAAAAATGTAATATTTAATTTGGAATTAAATAGTGAATTAGAATTAAATGCGTATTAAATTGGATTTAATTATGTAGTTTAATTTAATTCAAGAATTCGTACTTTGAGTACTTATTCGCAAAACGAGTTTGACTCGAGCAAAAATCAAATCGTTGTTTGAACATTGGATGATCACTAATTATCAGATTAATTAATTGGATTTGATTGATTGATAACATGCTTGTATGAATACATGGTTGCGATGCTTGAATAATGTATATCAGATGGATATTAGTCGGGTGGGATAATTTTGGAAATTGTAATAAATTTGATTTATTAATTGGACCTGCGTGTCCAGCCTTATCACCTCTATACTCTTTGTATTCTCTTCTCACCTATTCCCCTCAATGTAAATGAGGTTACTTTAGAAGTGTAGTGTAACGGGTAGAAGTAAATACATGTGCTAGCTTTGGAGAGAGAAAATGAGAGATTTGATCTAGGATCAATGTAAAGTATCCATCCGCATATCATTATTATTTTATTTCATATGCGCTTTATTATGTGTTTAGAATGCATGTTTAAGGGTGTATGATGATGAGACCTTAATAAAGATAATAAATTGGTAGCCAATTGCACGCGAAAAACCCTCGCTCAATATCAAGTGTTTTTCCTTCCATTGAGTGATTCTTACTCAAGATCCGAGATTGGCATTGGGTTGTTGGCCAAAGTCAAGCCCTTTGTCCGTCGAAGATGTGTTTGAATCACGAGAGCTTTGTTCCATATCGGTGTCTTGTCCAAGTTGTGGTTTGTTGGCCAAAGTCAAGACCACTTCTTGTCCATCGACATTGATTACGAAGCTTTCCATGGTCAATGGGTCGCGCTTGACTGGGATCACTAGGTTTGTTGTGCCAAAGCCAAGGCTTAGTTGATTCAGAGGAAAAAGGTTAGGTAATACATTGGATGTATTGGCATATATAAGATATATATTTAGGATTTGGATATCCGCCTACTGAATCTAGGAATTGGATGGGATCCAATTGATCTTCGAGATCTACCTAGTTAATTATCATACAATTTGTTGGCCAAAGTCAAGATTGTGTGATATTTAACGGGATCCTAGCCCACTAGGAAACACGGTTTCCCGAGTACTCGACAGAGGGTTAGAGGCTCGCCGAAAAATAGTGGGAGGCAAGAATTGAATTTGCAATACTCGTTCAATTACTCGCCATACGCACTCATTCAAATTATTTCGTCGTTAGATTAAATGTTAGTTGGACTAATATTTAAATTGTTGTTTTAATAAGCAGTTGGACTGTATTATATTTGATTATATATAATTGGATTATATTAATCAATATATTTGAATTAATTAATTTCGATTTACAGTTGATTTTATAATTGGATTATAGTAATCAATGTAATTGAGGTTAATTAATTTAAATTATATTTGATTATATAGTTGGACTATTATAATCATTATAATAAATAGTACCACAAATCGTTGATTAAATAGTTGGACTATTAGAATCAAGATATAATTGAAAGATTGACATTTAAAACATAATCCTGGGAAAATGTGTTTAAATGGTTTAATTTTCAAATTGGGAATAAAGTTTCAGGATGGTCCTGGAAATTAATAGGTTATTTTATTTGATAAAATAATATATTAAGCTTGTAGCGCAAGGCGCACCTTAATTCGATATTCCAGAAACACGAGGCTTGGCCAAAGGCTTCTGGAGTGTTGAAACAGGCAAAGGCAAAATCATTATAATCTTCTGGGAAGATAAATGACATATCCTAAGAAGACGAGCAAGGCTCTGACTTCAAATATGATTGTTATAATTATGTTCACAACTAGTGTTGAAATTGGATTTTAAATACTTAGTGTGGTACATAAAATATATTGATGTTCAGAATCTGTTTTGAACAGGATACTGACTTCAATAGAGATTTATCTGCGAATTGGAAACAGGACGAAAGTCGCTGTTTTAACCGTAGATACCTGAATTTAGGAACTACCTTCGGGTTAGTACTTAAATTTAGAGACTGTTATAATGTAGCTAGTTTGACTAGAATATTATCTCTATATCGCGTATAACCCGCTGCGGGTGCACCTTTTATTCTAGAACACTAAAGTGTTTCATTATATAAAGATGATATTGAGATAAACACATTAGATGTGAATAACAGGATTTATATTTTGAATATAAATAATATCTCAAATATATTACATGACAAATAAATAGCTCAACTGATTTGATCAGTTAAGAAACTTAATTGTGGCATAGTTGTCAGGGACACTGATAAACAAGAATCGTATATCCGCACTTTTGAAGAGCGGATACCAGGACTAATTTGATTCCATTCAAATAAAGTCTACGAATCTAGTCTATTTGGGCAAAGTGCCTAAAACACTATTTACTTGGTAAAAGTGTAAATGCCACCGATCTGTTAGCCCTACTTCATAGTGAAGCAAGTGGGCCCATGTCTAGCTAGGCTAGATATGGATATGAATATTTCGTGACCTGTACGGATGTGGCATCGCGTATGGTTATGTGTTTCTTTTGAAACACAAATCAGAAACTTTTAGAGTTTCGACACGAAATAGACAAATAGATCGGCTAAAGTATTAAGCCGTCATGGTAAGACTGTAATGGAAAATACTTAAGCAATAAGTTTCTTGTATATATGAAAGAGTATAGTATTCTTTCAAATAAGGACTCCTCCCGGTATACGTCAGTTTGACGGTGTGTCCGAACGGATTAACCGAATTTTATTAGACATAATAAGGTTAATCACGAGTCGCTCTGAGCTACCATTTCCTTCAACGGATAAGCTTTAAACAGTGCAAGAACTTATTTTGAATAAGGTTCCATAATAATCTGTTTGACAGATATCATATTAGATATGAACGGGAAAGAAACCGAGTTTCTCATTCCTGATAATTTGGGTATGCTAGGCATATGTTTGGATGATACCAAACTAAAACCCAAATAGGATAAGTGCCAAATGTAGGTTATCCTAGGGATACCATAAGTATTGTACTTATACATCTCACAAGAGAACAATTAGATTGTTACTCACCATACGGTTTTTTTCCTGAAAGGAATACCGATATGCAGTGGTAAGTGGGAGGATAGTATTACTAGATGGAAATCGGAGTAATACTGTTCAAGGCACTGAATCTTAATGGAACATGAATAGTTCATCCAGGATGAGATTATTACCATTAATCTTCGAATACACAAGAACCGCGTAGGTCGGATAGAGTCAGAAAACAACCTGGGGTATGGGTTTCTGATCGCACCTCATAAAGATGTCTATCTTATTGAGGAATACTAACTGACTACGTATGAGGAAGTGATACAAGGTATCAACTCCATAATTATGGTAAAGTGTCATGTAATCCGAAATGGATTCCATGTATATCAACTAGTTTGGATACTAGTTGATGTACCACAAAGGCATTGTGCCTATTGGTACTATATGTCTTCTAGGAAGACATACATGGATGACAACATACCAACGTATAGAGCTAGGCTTTAACGGAAAGGTATCGTTATCAACATTGTGTTGATTACGATTCAACCTTTTACCTGTTGCCACGGTAAATCCATTTGGATAATGCAGATTATTCGATCCATGATTGGATTGAAGCAAGCATTTGGTTCTTGGAATTATCGTTCTGATATAATAATGAATGTATGATTTAATTCAAAACGAAAATAATTCTAGTGTATATATATGAAGGTTAGTGGGAGCGCACTGATAGTGGCTGTCCTATAAAATAATGATAATACGTCATTTCTTGGAAATGATATTCCCATAAAGTAAATATCGGCGAAAGCTTGGCTTTCGCAATACTCTCCTTGAAACCGTATATTGAAAAATGTACGAGACCTGGTGTATCATACGCTTTGAGCATATGGATTCACAAACAGGCCAATCCGAGTGATAGTCACTGGATTGATGTTAAGAACATCCGTTAGTATCTTAGAGAACTAAGGATGCTGTCTTAGTCTATGGAGAAGGAGAACTTGAAGTGACTGGGGTCACTGCAGCAAGTTTCCTATAACCGATAAAGACGACTAAAAGTCGCAAACGGTACTATATAGTTTGAATAACGGTACAGTGAGCTGGAAATCTTCCAAGTAAGATACTGTTACCGAATAAACAACAAATGCGGGTTGTTGCTGCAGCTGAAGCAGCAATAGAAGTCATTTGGGTCGATACAAATCTAATTAGATTAGATATAGTTCTGTTAGCAGCTGAGCTAGGCGTCAGCACAGGCTAAAGAATTAATGGTCTCATCAACGATCCAGATACATACTTAGATACTCATCTGATTCATTCGGATCATATATCGTGGCGATGTGATGATCGAATAATCGCATCAAGATGATAATCATGCAAATCCGCTGACGAAAATCTTTCCTCAGCAATTTGAGCGAACCGTACATAGTTCGGGTGTAGGACACTTGAGTGACTGGCTATGTGCCAAGTGGGAGATTGTTGGACAAAAGACCCATAACGTCACTATTTGCACAGATCATTGTGTTGTTGTAGCAAATTAACTATGTGACAAGGAAATTGCACTCTCATCATTTGTGATTAGTTCACCATAGATATATAAATGAAGAGAGGTCCCTATGATTAGTTCCTGGACTGAGAATGATATGAGACAGTATCAGTCCCCGAAGGTTTAATCATTAAATATCCCTAGCCGGAGTATTATCGAGACTGGACATCGATAATACAGAATAGGCTAGTATTGCACTTGTGTGCGTTGTGAGGGCACAACGACATAGTTCTCATATATATAAGTATTGGATACTTATGCAAGTGCGATAGGAGGTCGTGTTTCACCGATGGTACGGGAAACAGCTTCGCTCTGGATAGACCCCTCGGAATCCCATTGGTATTATGACATATGTGTCTATGGGAGGCCGAAATCAAGGTAGGTGTGTATAGTCTTAACCTGAGACTTACATCGCTAATACTTGCGATAATCGGTAGACTTTGGTCTTGGTGGTACATGGCTTTAACCGGTTCTGCGTACACCACTTCTGGGTTTATCAGAGAGTCGTAGTGTATTGGGTGTGATGTCAAGACGGAAGTATCACTCCAGTCATAGTGGAGATGATGTCACGCAGGATACGGTATTAGTGCTCTTAAGTGCTGGCCGGCCATCGGGATATTATGACAAGGTCATGTATATCCGATTATAGAGACTAGTTACCAGACATCCGACATGTGCTTCGGACGGGGCAGACACTTATCCAGCCCCAGCCCTAACACGTGACTATCCGATACTGGGCTGATATACGCAATACTACGGTATACTACGTTTGATACAGATCTATATATTCCTGTAAGAATATTTCTGGAGAATTGGGTAGGCATGGCGCTTTGCTAGAAGCCAACCTTGTCTTGTAAATCGGTATAAACGTAGTACGAGGTACTTACGTGTTCGGATAGTCCGACGACCGTATTTACTGCCAACATATCCGGAGATCTCATGGGTCGCTTCCTGAAGATTCACCGATGACGTATGACTCGCACTATGATTAATCTGGGATTAATTAGTAAAGAGAGAAGATTAATTAGATGAGAGAGAAAATTAATCTGGGATTAATTGCGGAGATATTTTATCTGGGATAAAATATTAATTAAAGAGAGAGAACGATTAATTTGGAATTAATCGATAAAATAATATATTTGATATATTATGCGAAATTAGATTTCGACGCGGAATTAAAATTAGATTTTAATTCGGGCGAACGAATTAATTTAGAATTAATTCGTTAGCGACGTGAATAGTGATTTTGCTAGGCGTAATCGTTTAATTACGTCGCAACGGAAAATTCATTAATTTGGAATTAGCGAACCCGAGCCCGAGCGTGTTTGCGAGCGCATTCGTATTTCGAATTCGAGTGCGGCACGCAAGTCACGTCAAGCGTCAAATCGCTAGTCACATAAATTGTCAAATCATTTGTCACTTTGAGTGATGTGACATGACATGTTGTCACTTTAATAAAGTGACTTGATGTGAATAGTGATAGTTGATTGAAAAAGCACTTTTGCCTTGTTGACTTTTGCTTTTTTGAAAAGTAAAATGAATTGTTTATAGAAATAAAAAGTGGTAAATGGCTTTAATTAATTTTTGGAAAATATAAAAAGCTTTTACACTTTCTCTCTCTCGATACAATTACAGTATACGGTTTTGGTATTTGGGAGCCAAAACGTTTTCTTCTTCCTCTCTTGGCTTGGAGCCATTTTCTTCTCTTCCCTTCTCTCGGCTTTGAGCCAAATCTCTCCCAAAATTCTGGTTAGACCGAATTTGAAGAAGAAGGAGAAGTGCTAGCACACCTTGGGTTATATTATGGTGATAGGGAAACGAATTTATGAGCTTGGGATCATCTTTGGAAAGCTTGAAGCTTGGAGCTGATCCATGGCCGAAAATGGTGGAGTTCAAAACGCCCAAAACCGAGCAGCCCACTGTCAAGGAGAGCTACTGCCGAACTCAATGGAGGACGAAAATGGCTTGTGTTCTTCTTCGCATCAAAACCGACCATTGTGAGTATATTCCGCACCTCCTATGTTGTGTATTCATGCGTTTTCTTGCTTGATTTGTTGATCTTGGGACATATATTAGAACTCAACAACTCACGGCATAGCAAGAAAAAAAAACACAAATAATTCTCTTCATCTCCCCCACTCCACAACCGAAAACAGCAGCCCATAACCTCCACACATCGCCGAAAATACACCTCCAAACAGCAGCCCCTTTCCACCAAAAACAGCAGCCCCTACACCTCCTAAAACACGCATGAACAGTAGCCCAAATCACCCCCAAAACAGCAACCAAATCCTCTTAAAACAGTCCCTAAAATCCTCAAAACAGTAACATAAAAACTGCATTTATAATCCTTAAAATAATCACACAAGACTACACTAAAAACCCATAAAAAACACTCGAAACAGTCCGTGGAAACGTCAAAACAGTGACCTGAACAGTGAGCAGAAAATACAGAGGAAACAACAGCAAAACGGAGTCAAAAAGAGTAGCTTGAGCAGCGAAACAGTGAGGTAAAATGCAAACCAGTGAACCAGAAAAGTTGCGGTGTGATAGCCCTTCCGACGGCCGTGAAACGCGAGTTCGAAAGTCGACATAAAAGGTTAGACCTGAGGGTATTTTCCACATTCATTTTCTGTTTTATTTGTATTATTTATTGAGTATTGCTTGCATGATTGTTATGTTGAAATGCATGTTGTGGCCCTTGATTAGATAAATATGCATGGATTATGAGATATTGTATGTTGTGGCTTTGGAATAAAATGAAAGATGTGTCAACTCTCGCGGTATATCGGATGGAAACCCGGACATAAATTTCATGGCCGATTCCGAATGGACGGTAGTATGATCTGTACTCGGGATACAACTCCACGTACCGCTTGAGTAAATGACACTTTCTTTTGTCTTATATTGCTTTGATTTATTTATTTTTCGTCATTTGAATTCTGTGTGTTACTTTGGTATGCATGATTCAATCGAGCGCATAGGCTTAGTCCAAATATTACACATTTATCTAGGTTCAATTTCATCTCATACCGATGAGAGCCTTGGAGACCCGATTCACCAAACCTCTGATATGTCGCCCCTGCATTCTTCAGTCCAAATAACATCTTATTGTAGCAATACATCATTTGATCAGTAATAAAGGCTATTTTTTCTTCATCCTCGGGGAATATCCTGATCTGATTGTAACCTAAGAATGCATCAATGAAATTGAGAAGCCTATTACAAGTTGTTGAATCCACTAACTGATCAATTTTGGGAAGCAGAAAGTTATCTTTCGGGCATGCTTTATTCAGGTCGGAGAAATCCACACACATTTTCCACTTACCATTTGCCTTTTTGACCAAAACAACATTTGATATCCACTCCGGATACTTAACTTCCATGGTAAACCTTGCTTGAAATAATTCATCCATCTCTGCATAGATGGATTCATACCGTTTTTGGTTGAAGGTCATTTTTTCCTACTTCATCGCCATGTAAGCATGATCAATGGACAAACGGTTACTTCTGACCCGATGATCAATCCTAGGCATATCTTTATGACTCCAAGCATAAATATCAGCATATTCCTTAAGGAACTCAATGGCCACAACCACTGATGTCACCTTATATGGTTTCTTTCTTCTGACCTCTTGCTCCCCTTCTCCATCGGCTATTCTCTTTCCACTGGAGAAGTCTTCCCTCCTACAAATAGGCCCCATGGGAGCTAGTTCTCCTAAATCTTTCTTCAACCTCTCAATCTTCTCCATTGTTATCTTCATGAAGGTTCTAGTCACCTCATTCTCTTCCTTGGCTTTCTCATTTTCTAGCCGTAGACTCTCCTCCATTTTTTGAAACCAATATACTACTGAAGCCTGCTCACCTCTATGATTTTCGTCTCATATCATCGCCTTAGTGTGTTTGTTGCTTTTCGTACTTTAGTCCTTACGGATGACGCTAACTGTTGACAACTTTTTTTATTCCAACGACAAGATTGGAATTCACCCTCGAACAAACCTCCATCAATAATAAATTTGTTTGGTTGTGGAAATCGCATAAACTTAGAAAAAGATAAACAATCACCAAGATAGGATTTACGTAGTTTAACGGAGAGTGGCTCCAACTTACATCCACAAGAGAAAAGAGGTAATTTTATAATGATTGGAGTAAAGACCGACCCGAGCTCTAAATAAGGAAATACAAACAAGTTATAACACTAACATTCATCGTGTCATGACTAGCCCAATATATCTCTCAAAAAATGGTTGTCACACCATGAAAAATCTAGCCATACGATCCGTATGAGACATCGTACTCGAATTCATAGGCCTCATAATGTGCACATACCTAACATGATGTGACTCTTACTGTGCTGACAAACTTGTATATATACATGACTTTCCTAACTTGTGCTTGACATATTCTTGCATGCTTCACTACACATGGACTGCTTATATAATAAACATGCATACAAGTTCATAAATGTGTATAACATATATCATGTCAACATATATACTTACATGCATAACTTGACTTGCTGATCATGTGACATGTATACTTGCTTATATAGTAATCATATATGACATGAAAACGTGACTAGAGTTTACAGGATATCCCAAGATTTCAGTATTAAGTATCCTAAATGTCAATCAACCTGGATCTAAGTCCAGCACCATAAGGGACCTGTACATCATTCATACACCACAACCTAGCTCATCATGACTTAAACATATATAATATATTTATTTACATACATGCATAACTAATTGATTACAAACACACACAAACACACACATATATATATAATATATATATATATATTTAAACATATAAAACTTGACCTCATGGCCTAACTTAAGATCTATCTAACTACTGGGCCTTGACTTTTTGCGAACTTGTTAACAGTGATGTTAATAACTGCTATTGGGTCTCATCTCCTCCAAAGCTCTTCCTTCACATACATGGACTAGGAATGCCTGCAAAATTGAAAACGAATTGAGTAAGTCGTATGAACGATCCAGTGAGTGAATGTAAGAAAAAAATCTAAAATTCAACCACATGGGATTTATACACCATTACTTGTTCCCTATGCATATTGGGTAAATGTTTCCATGGATTTTGTTTTAGAATTGCCTAGATCTTAGAAGGGACGAGACTCAATTTTTGTCGTAGTTGATCATTTTTGCAAGATGACAAACTTTATTGCATGTCATAAATCAGATGATGCCACACATAATGCTGACATATTCTTTCGAGAGGTTGTACGTTTACATGTCATGCCTAGTAACATAGTATCGAATAGAGATGCAAATTTCTTAAGTCATTTTTGGAAAATTTTATAGGGTAAGATAAGAACTAAAATTTTATTTTCCATCATATGTGACTTATAGACTGATGGTCAAACCGAGGTAGTCAATAGGACTTTTTCTCAACTCATACGTACTATCATTTCTAACAATTTGAAGTCATGGAAAAAATGTTTGCCTTTCATTAAGTTTTCATATAATTATAGTATTCATTCCACTATTTCTTATTCACTTTTTGAAATTATGTATGGTTTTAACCCACTAATGCCTTTGGATTTATTACATTTGCCCATTATGAGAGAGTTAGTCTGGATGGTAAGCACAAGACATACTTGTTCAAGTCTATTAATGATAAGGCATGAAAACACATTGAGAAAAAGAATGAATAATATGCCTCTCACGCCAATAAGGGCAGATGCCATGTATTGTTCAAACCAAATGATTGGGTTTAGGTGCACATTTGCAAGGAAATATTTCCAAAGCAACGCCAACCCAAGCTCCAATAGAGAGGCGATGGCCCATTTCCGATACTTGAAAAGATCAGTGACAACGCCTATAAAATGGGTCTTCTAGGTGAGTATAATGTTTCTGGTTCATTTAATATTTTTGATCTATCCTTGTTTGTTGCAGATTCAAGGTTGAATCCTTTTGATGAGAGGGGGAATGATGAGACCCAGGATGCAGCTCATGATGCACAAGTACGTACCAATACCGTGCACATTCCAGAGGGTCCAATCACTAGGTCTCGAGCTAAGAGGATCCATGAAGCAATGCATGAACTAGTTTAGAGCCTCATATCCGATTATTCACAGCTCTAAGTGCGAGCCTCTACTACATTGCCTGGTGCTAAGTCCCGTTAGGTAGGTTTTAGTTTCCCTTAGGCTACTATGTGTTGGGATATATGCTCTAGAGCTTCATCTAATGTAAACAAAGTTATTTATTATGAAATAAAATATGCATTATTCATTTATCAAAATGTTTAATTTAAACCGCATATTGTAAATTATCCTATTTACCCTTGGTTACTTATGTACCTTCAGCTTAATGTATGGGTGTCATACACAAGAGGATTTAAGTCTGAAGTTAGTAATCTAAAATAGTCAATAGAGAGCAAATAAAATGGGTACTTCATTTTGTGGTTTATCTATAGCTGTGGTCCATTCTATAATTATATGGCGACTTTGATCCGGGATCTTCCATGAAGTAACACGAGAATGAAGGAACCTTATATGATGTGATCATATAAGACTGGACCAAAAAATAAATGAGTTTCTTATAATATCTGTTAAATAAAGAGATTCATTTCAATCTACTAGATGGTCATATATGGATTGATATGAATTTTGAGTGTACTACTAACTTATGCATGGTAGGCTATTTCCTTTGATTTACAAAGGTGAGGTTGCTGTAGCAATCCCGACTAATAGCTATGTACTTTGGGGACATGTTTTGGTGTGTAGCTGGGGACGTTTTACATAGACATGAAGTTCACTCCTTATTGCGAGAAGTAGAGGAGTATCTTCCTTAATGGTTGATTCAATATTTGAATGATTAGAACGCTCAAGTCTTTCTATTGCGAATAGAAAGATTAATATCCATAAAAGTTATGAATAAATCATTTATTAGAGAATCAATGGTACTTAAGTTAAAAATAATTAGAGAGGTACAACATATATTATGACCCGGCTCTAATTATGAGATTCTCGTGAAGGGCCAATCCGTATGTAATAACTATATCGATGGACATCGATGTAGTTTGGCTTATATTACTTATCCATGACAATGAGAGTACATCTTTAGGTTTTAGTGGAATTAATAATTCAGAATATTTAATTAAAGAGTTTAATTAATATTCCGAGCTTATTGGAGCTCGAAACTGTAGGTCCATTATGTAGGAAATGCCTTTCTTTATGCAGGGCGGAATTGCTTTAGGCACCGAGATCGACCTTGAAAATTTTCTTGCCTTCTCCCTTTTTTGAAATCGAATTCCACCAACTCTAGGTGATTGGATTTGCTCCTCGATGTGGATGTGTTTCCTTAGAGATTCGATGCTAGGATCAACCACCTGATCTTCCTAACTATGACTCGAAACCAACAAACCGAAGTGTGGGCTTCATTCACAAAGTATAATCTATAAAAGTTTTTGAGTAGTATGTTGTCACAAAATATTTTGGCTTTTAGAAAGAGTGAATGTAGAAAATGAAGATCTAACTCACTATTTTTCTTTCTATTCTCAACACTTGAATAAAATTTTATGGATTTCTCTTTTTTCTCTAACTCTCTCACAACTCTTGTGTAAATGCTAGATTACCATTACTTAACCCTTGAGTGGAAATGGTAGAGATTATATTCCTTTCCAAAGCAAGAAAAAACCATATCAGTAATCCACATATACCATTCTATTGCAATGGTAAACACAATTAAGTGAAATGCCAAGTAAAGATATGTGAAGTAGACAAAGGTTAGGTAATTAGGTCATACCTAATTAGAAATAAAATATTGGAGAGTATGACAAGCCATATTGACTTGTCTCAAAGATAATGCATATACCATTATCTTTATAATGATATAATTATCATAATTATTACTTGATTATCTCATAATCTAGCATTATCAAAATGATGTAATAATTATCTCATAATTATAATTTTGTTATCTCATAATCAAATATTTAAAAAAACATTATATTAAACTAATTTAATCTATTTTTCATTTGCGACAAATTATATTATTAATCATATTAATAATATAATATATATGTAAGCATATAATTAGACAATCCAATTATATTAGGTTTTCTACAGTGAATTGAGCTAGCACTGGGATCGAATGGACCTACAGTTTCACGCTCCAATAATCCCGGTATATTAATTAAACTCTTTAATTAAATATTCTGAAATTTGTGTTATTCCACTAAAAACTTGAAGTTGAAGAATCGTTGCAGTAGATGGAAAAATAAATCGAACAACTTTGGTGTCCATCGATATAGTCATTACATACAGATTGACTCTTCATGAGTATTTCATAATTAGAGCCAAGCCATAATTCTGTTATAGCCTTCTAATTATTTTATACCTTAAGTACCATTGATTCTCTAATGAATAATTTATTCACAACTATTATGAATTTAAATCTTTCTATTTGCAATAGAAAGACTTGAGCGCTCTAATCATTCAAATACTGAATAAACCCTTAAGAACGATACTCTTCTACTTCTCGTAAGAAGGAGTGAACTCCATGTCTATGTAAAACGTTTCCAGCTACACACTAAACTATGTTCCCAAAATATGTAGTTATTGACCGGGACTGCTTCACCATATATGACCATCTAATAGATAAAATGAATTTCTATATTTAACAAATATTATAAAATATTCATTTCTATCTAGGTCTAATCCTATATGATCACATCATACAAGATGTCTCCATTCTCATGTCACCACATGAATGATTCTTGATTAAGGTCGTTATACAAGTATAGAATGAACCACATCTATAGATAAACCACAAACAAAGTACCTGCTTTGCTTGTTCTCTATGGACTGTTTTAGATTACTAACCTCAGACTTAAATCCTCTTGTGTATGACACTCATACACCAAGTTCTGAAAGCACATGAGTAATCAATGGTAAACAAGATAATTTACAATATGTGATTTAAATAAAACAATTTTGATAAATGAATAATGCATCTTTTATTTCAATAAACAATTTCATTTACAATACATGAAGCTCTAGGGCATATATCACAACAATCTCCACTTGGACTATAGCAAATAGGACATATCATGTAATGATAAACCCTTTAGGCGACCTTCAAAAACTTTAGCCGATAAGGTCTTTGTAAACAAATCAGCTAGTTTCTATGCGGATGCTATCTATGTGACAAAAATGTCTCCTCTCTGCATTATCTCCCTAATGAGATGATATTTTCTCTCTATATGCTTTCTCCTCTTATGGCTTCTTGGTTCCTTGGAATTCGCCACTGTACCATTGTTATCACAATACAGTGTTAGTGGTTTATCCATATTTGGAACAACTTCCAGATCTCCTAAGAACTTCCGGAACCAGACTACTTCCCTAGCTGCTTCACAAGCTGCTGCATATTCAACCTCCATGGTGGAGTCAATGATATAAGATTGCTTAATACTCCTCCACACAATGGTCCCACCACCTAGGGTGAACACTGATCCAGATGTTGATTTTCTAAAATCGATATCCGTCTCAAAGTCAATATATCCCCTGAGGACCATATCCTCAGCATAATATACAAGCATATAACTTCTCGTTCTCTTAAGATACTTGAGAATATGTTTCACAGCCACCTAGTTATCTAATCCTAGGTTGGACTGAAACCTACTAACTACTCCCACTACAAATCAAATGTCTGGTCTCATGCATAACATAACATACATAAGACTACTAACCGCTGAGGAATATGAGATATGTCTCATTTCCTCAACTGCTTGAGGTGTCTTAGGAGATTGTTCCTTAGAAAAATGAATTTCACATCTGAAAGGTAAATTACCTTTCTTAGAATTCTACATCCAAAATTGCACAAGGATCTTATTGATATAGGATGCCTGAGACATTGCTAACAGTCGTCTCTAGCGATCCCGAATAATCTGGATCCCAAGTACATAACTGACCTCTCCCAAATCTTTCATTTGGAATTGATTAGCTAGCCAGATTTTCACATTCGATGATATCTTTAAATAATTCCCAATGAGTGAAATATCATCGACGTACAAAATGAGAAGAACCACATTACCATCAATGATGCGCTTGTAAACACAAGGTTCACCGACGTTCTGTTCAAAATTATAAGACTTGATCGTAGTATCAAATCTTATGTTCCAAGACCCAGCTGTTTGCTTAAGTCTATAAATGGACCTTTGCATCTTTCAAATGTTTTTGTTATTGACCTTGGGTTATGAACCCCTCTGGTTGTACCATATAGATACTCTCATCTAGATTGCCATTCAAGAATGCAGTCTTGACATCCATTTGCCAAATCTCATAGTCATAATATGCAGCAATGGATAAAAGAATACATATGGATTTTAGCATGGCTACTTACGAGAAAGTCTTCTAATAGTTGACTTCCTCTTTCTGGGTATAACCCTTGGCCAGTAGCCTAGCCTTGAAGGTCTGTACCTTCATATCTACTATTTTTTAGTCCATCAGGTTGGTCTAAAAGTTCCTAAACTGAGTTAGAGTACATAGACTCCATCTCGAGGTTCATGGCTTTAAGCCATTCCTCTTTATCGGAATCATCCATTGCACTATGATAGGTCAATGGATAATCTATATCATCATTAGATGCAACAACTTGTGCCTTTCTAGATAGTGATCAGGTTGTCGCACAACCCTGCCACTACATCTAGGTGGTAGATCATTCTGATAAACTTGCATCTAACACTCAGATGTGGAAGGTGTTATGTTTTTGTCAACAATTGATGATGGTGTGCTAGTCAAACTAGTAAGTAACTCCTCAAGTAACACCTTACTTCAAGCTTTGAATTCTCTCATATAGTCCTCCTCAAGAAATGTATCATTTTTCTAAACAAATACTTTGTTATCTTATGGACTATAAAAGAACCTACCCCTAGTCTCCTTAGGATAGCCTACAAATAGGCACACCTGTGAACGTGGCTCCAGCTTTGTAGTATTTCTCTTTGGCACATGTGCTGGACACCCCTATATATAGAGATGGCGCAAACTAGCTTTACGACCATTCCACAACTCTAAGGGAGTCTTAGGAACAGACTTAGATGGAACTACATTTAGGATATACATTGTTGTTTGGAATGCATACCCCCAGAATGAACTAGGTAGTGTACTGTAACTAAACATTGATCTCATCATGTCTAGTAGGGTTCGATTTCTCCTTTCTGCAATACCATTTTGTTGTGGTGTTCCAGGAGCTGTGAGCTGGGATACTTCCATGCAAAACTAAGAATTCCTTGAAATCTCTATCAAGGTATTCTCCTCCATGATCCGATCTTAGAATTTTAATGGTTTTACCTAATTTGTTCTCAACCTCAGCACAATATTCTTTGAACTTTTCAAAGTATCTGACTTGTGCTGTATTAGGTAAACATACCTATATCTAGAATAATCATCAATAAAAGTGACGACGTATTCATAACCACCTCGAGATTTTACATTCATCGGTCCGCAAATGTCAAAATGTATTAGCTCAAGAGGTTGATTGGCTCTTATACCTTTTCCAGTAAAAGGTCTCTTGGTCATTTTGTCTTTCAGACACCATTCGCAGACTGGTAAAGTTCCAAGTTTTAACTAGTTTAAAACTCCGTTCTTTATCAATCTATCTATCCGATCAAGGTTAATATGTCCAAGTCTAAGATGCCATAGATATGTGTCATCGTGAGAAATGTTTTACCATTTTGTTTTAGATTTTTCAACCTTAAACATTTCAGTATTGAGCAGTGAATTTTGTGTTAACGACCTTAACATATATAAATTATTCTCAGAGTTTCCTGTGCATATTTTTAATCCATTTCTACTGATTATAACCAATTTATTATTAAAAAAAATAGAAAAACCATTTTCCATAAGTTTAGATACAGAAATCAAATTCCTGCGAAAACCAGGAATAAAAAGCACATTGTTTAAATATTAATAACAATTATTAAATTTTAAATTAGAAACTTCAACTGCTCTTACTGAAACTGCATTTCCGTTCATCTTATAATTATCTTAGGAAGTTAGAGGACACCCTAAGGGTCTTGTATCAGCACATGTACACACATTACATCATGACACTATTATGATATGCCATGTAGTGATAGAAAGTACTTGAATGGATAAACTTAGCCTAATTTCGATATATATTCCACGACATATATTCTAATCAAGTTTATTAATTATAGATCATCAGGGGAACCGTAAAATTCTTCGGCGAAAAAAACTAATGCCAACCAGATTCCAAATTTGTGATTAGACCATTTTCCCAATTTATTTTCTACTTATTTGTTTTAGATTATAGACTTACTTTTCAGGACATAGGGCGTTAGCCAAGTATGTTTCAGTTATTTTATTAATGAGAATGTTTTGAGAAATGATTTAGAAAGAGATGATTTTCAAAGCATGATTTTGATGATTTTCGGAGGCATGAGGGAAAAACCCACCTTAGATGTGACTTGACACTGTTATGGAATTGACAGATACAGATAAAATGTGCACACGTAGGTCAGGACTAGAGATGACAGATGCCCCTAGATCCTAGATTCAGAGTCAGGAGGGTATCATAGATCAGCATCCCCGACTCCAGTTTTATGGCTTGGGGGACGACAAGACTTAACACTCCAAGACCACTAGTTTAGACTTAGGGGAGACGGCAAGACATAACACCCTCATATGTCCAGATTTACAGACACTGATTTATAAAGACCGATTTACAGAGATAGATTTACAAAGATAGATTTATAGAAACAAGATTTTTAAAGTTATGACTTCCAGAAATGATAAGTTTTATGAAAGAGTTTTAAAGATAATTCAGTTTTACAGAATATATCAGAGTTTTACAGAAAGTAAGGATTTTAGAAAGTTTTTCAGAAAGAGATATGTTTTCAGAAAAGAAAGAGTTTTCAGAAAAGACAACTTTTTTGAAATATTTCAACTTTAGAACAATGGATTTCATAAAGTATTTCAATTTTCGTTTTAAACTGTGAAACTCACTAGGTCGTTCAAACGATCTAACGCCCCCACTCCCAGTGTTCATGTTTTGCAGGGTATCCGAAAGACGAGCTCGAGGGGATGGATACTGATGTCAGTCACTAGGGTAATGGTTCCACCAGGGCAAGTCAGAGATAGAGTTCAGTCAGAGTGAATTAAAGTCATGTATTAGGCAATTGTATAATTAAGTTTGTTTGTGTAATAAGTTAAGTGTCCATAACATGATTGTAAGTGTATTGTATTTTGAGTATACAATTATGAGTTTTGAAGTACTTTTTATGTTGTAGATTTGGGCAATGGTCCCAAGTATGTGATCATATTTAAGATGAGGCTAATAGAGTTAATAAGAGTGAGAAAGTCAGAGGCTAGGGGGATATGGTGGCCTATTCTGTAGTTATCATGGCTTATTATCAGAAGTGCAAAACAAGATATGAGAATAGATAGTAAAGCTTTAACAATATCCACTCAAGACAGTAAAAGAGAAAGAGAAAGCTATAAGGAAGTAAAGAATGATGCAGATATGCTTAAAGCAACCATAGGTGATAAGACATAGAGATGCTAAATCAGATAGATAACAAAATGCCAGAACTTATAGTAGTAAAAAAGGAATATAGAAGCCTAAGCAAGAGTAAAATGTCGAGTAGACCTAAGTAAGGTTCCTTTCCTCCAAGTAAGATTCCTTTCCTCCTAATAAATTCTTCCAAGTGGATCCAATAGCATTTGAGTACCTCGTATAGATAGCAAGTTCCCCGAATAACGAAGAATACCCAAAAAGACAAAAGAAGCAAGAAACCAAGATTTTTCGGAGAAGTTTCCAATAGATTAGAGATACCAAAAAGAACATAAAGATTATAGACACCCCAACTCAGGCTCGTAAGCAAATAAAATGAAAGTCGATAAGAAAGATGATTAGCTGTCTTAACCAAGAAACCCATTAAAGATAAGGCCTTGATCTACCCAAATTCTAACATCTCAGTGGTATCGTTTAAGAGAACAGTCCTGATAGATTCTATCTCATACTAATATCACATGAGTAATAGAATCTATCAGGGCATAGTATACCCGAAAAAGAACATCGATATCAGTTCAAATATAAAATACTTGTCATATCGTTTACCAGCATAGATAGAGACCGTACGAAAACTCAGTACCCATCATGCTATATTCTGAGGAAGAGATCACGAACCTCGAGAGATGGTTCACCCATGAATGGGCCAAGAAGGCTTCTAAGGCTAGAAAAGAAAAAACCCAACATAAATAAGGATTAGCAGTTTGTAGTACCAGTAAGAACCCGTAGATCAGACCAATGCCAATAGAAATCCGTGTGAGTTTAACAGGACAGACCTATGAGATTAGAGATACTCAAAAGTTAACAAGAGTATCGGTATGAATAATAAGATTAAAATACATAGCTATAGCATATAGCAAAAGTAAAGAGCAGAGATCTATAAAGTAGCTAATAAGAAAGAATCACTAATAGCCTCGACAACATGGCCTAGAGCTAAGAGATAGGATGTGGAAATAGAAAAGAAGGATGCAGAAAGTAACAGGAAAGTTCGGAACAGATAGCAAAAAAGATAACATAGCTTAAAGACAATAACAAAATGGAGACCTAAGAATAATTGATAAAAGTTATGGAACCATAAAAGGGAGAAGACGATGTAGATCCCAACATAATGAATGATAATTCTTCTTTCCAGTAGCCCCAACCCCAGTAAATCTATAGACATCTAACCAGACATGCGAGCATGCGTTCAATCCACAACTTAGAGCCAATAAGAAGTTGAACAAGTAAGAGAGAGTACTTGACAGGATGGACAGATCACGAGACAACAAAATAGCCGAATTGAGAAGTTCATCAGAACCTAGATAAGAATCATAAGATAATAATATTTGGTATGAGATAGAATGATTTGAATTCATGGTATGCCTAGCCAAATCTAGATGAAAGAACATGCCCTATCGTAGAATGGTTAGACCTTAAGGAATAAAGGCTCTAAGGAGTAAGGAATCACAATAGGCAACGCAGATAATGACCCTAAAAGTAAGATATACAATTTATACAGAACTTCCCGTCATTCTAGAGGGGAACATATTAGTAAACGAACAACACCCAAACCAAAAGTTTAGTGGTGATAACATGACATGTTGTAATATATGGAGTTTTAAGAGAAATAATGACTTAAAAGGTTCAAGGAAATGAGATAAGGAAGAAATCGAAGTAACATGGAAAAATGTAGGAAGGAAGAATAACAAAGGGAGTAAGTAAGATTTAGAGAGATCATGAGCCTTAAGAAGGTTCCCAGTAAGAGATAGTGTGATCAATAGACAAAAAATAATTATGAGTAAAGTTAAGGAGATAATTCAGACAGTTCCTAGTAGTAGTACCCTTATTGTGGGAGCCCAACATCAGTTATGAAAATAGGGAAATACTAGGATTATAAAGAAGCAGCATGAGCAACTACAGTATACATAGTTAGTGAGACTACCACAACCGAAAAGATTTCAGGATCAACCCCAACCTCCCAACCCTCCTTAAATAATAGCAATTAAAAATGAACCTCAATGATTGTTCCAATGATATTTCCAGAAGCAAATATCCAATAAAGTAAAGTAAGAGACATTTGAAAGATAATATTCCTCAGATAAGGAAACAGAGGTATTAATCACATGAGTTTCAGGTATAGAATATAGCAAGGAAGAAGATGAAGAGAACTTTAAGTAAAAGGTTTTAGAAGAGGAAAAGAACTCTGAGTAAAAGAGTTAAATGAGGAGTTGTTTAGATAAAATGATGAAAAGAATGAGCATTAGTAAGTAAAGACAGAATGCTTGAGTAATAACATTAACCAGAAATTGAAGAATAATGGCATCAATAGAATATATTATGGAATGCATAGCAGCGAGTCTGAGACGCTAACATGAGACTGAAGTCCTATTAGATATAGATAGATAAGCAAATAACAAGTAGAGCTCGTATGTTCCCCTTCGTAACCCATCATTATTAATAAGGCTTAAGATATCATGAAATAGATTTATTGAAGAATAACGTAAATAACCAAGAAAACTAAGTATAAGGGTATTGTTGAGATCAGGACAACATCTGACAGAATAACACTATGAGGATAAGTGAAAATGGGATATCTTAGAGTACAACCAGGTAAAGAGAACAATTCAGTGTAAAAGATGGTTAACTAGATTATACTAGCAATAAATTCAAAGGCACGAAAGAAATATAGGCATTAACCAGAATCAAATCACAAGTGTCACTGAACATAAGAGGCGTCAATAAACGACAATAGTAAGCTAGAACTATAAGGTCCTAAACCCCACATAAAAGTAGATATATGAGAACTTGAAGGACAGAGCCCATATGTAGTTGAAGCTTAATGAAGAGGAAACAGAGAGTAAATAAGATCGAATATGTGGCATTGATGAAATGCCTAGTGATGAGTGGTATTTATATCACTTATTCCCACTCATTTGACCTAATATTTTGTATAGTTTCTTGAGTTTTGTGAACGTTTTGATGTATTTTGTGTTATTTTGCAGATAAATAAAGTTTGGAAAGCATTGGAGGCAATTTGGGGCAAAAACAGACAAAAATGCGTCAACAGGGATATTTTGGTCTTAATCGCGTCGCGACGCCAAGCCTTCCGCGTCGCGACGTCTAAAATGCGCCGAACAGTGCTAACGTGCGCCGGGTCCACAAATCAGAATCTGAGAAAAGTTTGACTTTGCTAAAATGCGCCGTGACACGTGTCACAATCACAGCCGATCTGCTAACATGCGCCGTGCCACGTGTTAGCATCCTATGGTGCCGACAGTCATCATTGCCACATGTGCCACGTGTTAGCCTACGTGTCTCCATGTCATCAGCCACGTCAGCAAGTCAACAAGTCAAAATTTCCACGTGTCGTGCCACATCATCATCAGCCAATCAGGAAGTGACACGTGTCGCAATTCTATGGTGCCGACAGTCTCTTTCCCACGTGTCGCCATGTCATCGCCACATCACCGCCACGTCATCGCCACGTCAGCATCAATAATAGAGTATCTAATCCTTATCTGACACGTGGCGGATAAGAATCTCAGCGACCAATCAGAAGCCGCCACGTGTCACAATATTTGAAGCCCAACCACTCTGCCACGTGTCACCTTATCACCTTATCCAGAATCTTCAAACCGGCGAACCAGAGCGTGCCACGTCGACAAATCTGGCGTAGCGATGCTGAGGACCTGGCGTCGCGACGCTGGATCCTACCTAGGCCTATAAATTGAGCTCGAGATTTCAGAATTCAGTGCACCTCCCTCTCTCTTAAATTCTTTCTAAAGAGAGAGTTTCTCTCTCTAGATTCTTTAGTTTTTAGTTTTTTTTTTATTTTTAGTTTTTAGTTTTGTAAATAATTTTAATTACGTTTTGTAATAATAGTAATTTAATTTTTACTTTTTACAGTTTTTACTATTTACCATGAGGAGGTAACTTCCCCAGCTAGGGTGAAAGGTAATTCTTTTACTGTTACTATTTAGATTAATCTCCCTTAAAAATAATATATTCACTATTTAAAATATTGACTTAAAAAGGATACCGCCAGATTGATCGGTTGGTAATTCATTTTAATCTGGTTTAAACCTGACTAATAAAGGATACCGCCAGATTGGTCGGTTGGTAATTTAATTTTGGTTCCGCCTTTATGGCTGGTTGGACTTAATTTGACGTAATCAGGTTACCGCCTATATGGCTGGTTGGAGAAAGAATCACAAGTTTATATATTATTTTATGGGAGATATACAAATTAGTAGTAGTAAAAGTAATTCCTTTTACCTTAGCATTTTATTTTATTTTACTTTTCAGTTTTACTTTATGTCTTTTACTTTTCAGTATTTTTACTTTATGTCTTTTACTTTTAAGTTGTTACTAGCCCTAGTTATGTGTTAGTTATCTGGGGTTTGTGATGAATCATTCTAATATCACCGGTTTATAAGGGGTTATTTTATAGTTTGGGTAATTTAAAGGTTTACTTATTAAGTCTTAAGCTTAATGCTTCTTGTTGTCTGATCACCAATAAGATTGATGTGGTAAATCTAAAATGAACTAGACATAGGGATTTTAGGTTTCAGCCTTAGACTTAATAGCCCACGATCTTCCTTCAGGATAAATAACCCTTTAATAGATTTCCTTACAGGATAGGAATATACCTGTCGGGCGGGGGTAGCCATAATTGGAACTTAAACTTAATGAATCCAGATAATTTGGTTGACATAGACATATGGTTCAATTGGGTTAAACTGGGTATTTGCGTCTGACCATCGACATAGGCTTTTGCATAATTTAGTGTTCCAGGTTAGTAAACTGATTTATTACACAAACATAAAATAACCACTTCATCTTTTAAATGATATTAGAATGATTCACGACCCTAGATCTTTGTGACTTTTGTTATTTTCCTTAGTATTTTCTTTTGTCTTTTTTATTTATTTATTTTGTAAAACCACATTCAACCAATCAAACAATCATTCTCTTCTCCATTTAATTAGATATTTGTAAATAAATAGATTCAACAATTAATAACAACAGTAGGAATTAAGTCCTCATGGGATCGATATTTTTATACTACTTGAACGATACGTGCGCTTGCGTTATACGTGTGAGTTTACGCCGGTCAAGTTTTTGGCGCCGTTACCGGGGACTTATATTTCTTAAGTTGTTAATTTTGAAGCTATCCAATTTACTTGTATCTAATTTTCTTTATCTTTATCTGTAATTTTTATTTCTTTATTGTATTTTCAGGTGATTGAAAAATGGAACACTACTGGGAGATACACCCCACATCTGGGAGCAACAGTCCGGTTTTCTGAGGCCTGTTGTCCAGCCCAATGATTATCACTGGATGCTAGAACCAAACAATTCTACATTTGCTCAACAGAACGAAATGGGGAGATGTGTAATATGTGATGGTAACCACCCGAGTGATCAATGTATATACCTTTCAGAGTGGCAGAATTTTCAGAATCATTCAAAGTATGAAAAACCATCACATTTTCCATCTTATCCACCATCCATATGCGATTTTCATCAACAAATAGAACCATCAGAGGAAGATCAGTTGTTAAACATGCTCAAAGATATGTTCGAGTTGGATGCAATGCTTGAAACAAGCCAGAATCAATTGGAAAGTATTCAGAGACAATCAGAATTCATTCAGAGGATGACAGATCAAATAGACAATTCACAGAAAACCAGGACTACATACCTCAAGAACCAGTTTCAGATGACACTGATGAAGCCTTCGAGTACCAATCATTTCACAATGACACTTTAACAGAGGAGGAGGCTGAGCAGTATCAACAACCAGAGGTATCAGTTCAGGAGCCCGAACTGGTAAAGTCTCAATTTGACTTTTATTATTCAGATTCTGACCAGGATGAAGCTGATCTATTTGTACCAACTGCACCAACAACGGAGGATCAAACTTTCAATCCTCAAAATGAAGATCTTGGAGCATGCTTTACCATGATGTTTGAAGAAGATCTATCTGAACCATCCATTCCAGTCGTATTAGAGGATGAAAACCTAATGACAAAAACATCTTTACATCCTCAGGCAGATACTTATGGAGCATGTATTTCAAAGATGACAGATGAAGAGCTGAATACAAAAATTTAACAATACATCTGTGAAGAAAAGTGGAGCAAGAAGCAGAGCAAATGGAGGAGCAAATTCTGACCTTAATAAAGATCCAGAGCATTCAGGAGAAACATCGCTGTTTTGGGGAGTACAAATCAAAGATATCACCAGAAGCTTGACAGAATGGAACTTCCATTCCAAGTCAAGCACCATATAAGACCTCCTGATTTTCTTTCTTTCTTTGCAGGAACCACTGGAACAACAAGGAGCAAAAAGGTGGCACGAGCACTGAATGGGACAAAACTCTTTTTGCCACCTTACCGTTGGAAGAGACCCTTCAAAAGCAACGCTCACGGGATTGTTTTTGATCGGACATCTAAAACGACATTGAAACCTCATTAACAGATGAATTTCAGTCACGTCTGGCTGAAGACGAAAAATTTAGCGCTAGCAGGGAGGCAACCCATGCAATTTGTTGTAATTTCTGTTTTATATTTTGTGTATACATGTTGTAGTGTTAGAATTTTTTTTAATTTTGTGTGTTATTTTTGTAGGGAAAAGCACAACAAAGCATTTTTAGACAGAAGGAATGGTGTTTGGCAAAAATGAAAGCTAATTCATTAGCGATGGCTGAATAATGAATGGATTCTTGAAACGCATCCTAATGGATTTATATACCAAACGGGTAGCGTATTGCGTACACAATTCCGTTGTCTTAATTATTGCTTTGATTCGCTTTTCTATTGTAATTATCTTTATTTTCGTAGACAGGATCCAGACTTTTTGACCTTTCACGATTTCTTTTGTTGTTTAGCTAACAATCGTCCTCTGGAAGATATTAGTGTGTTATTATACTCACCTTTTTCAGGTACTATAAATTCAGCCCGTCATTACACTTTTGAAGGCATCCTGATTTGAAAAAGAAATACATAAAAAAATGGAAGCCACTTCAAGAAGACGAGTTGAAAACATCTGTGTGTTTTGCGGTACTAGTGTGGTACTACAACACATAGAAGCAGCACAAGAATTGGGTCGAGTCTTAGCAGCAAGGAATATGCACTTAATATATGGCGGAGGCAATCTCGGACTTATGGGGATCGTTCAAAGGCTGTACATGAGGAGGCAGTAACGTTTTGGGAATATATGGCAGGGAATGGAGGCAAGGAAGAAGTGGGAAAGCGAAATAAGAGAGGAAGTGGATAGAATAAGTAGTGAATGATCATCAAACGGAGAGGAACTGATCGTGCCAGGTATGTCTGAACGACTGGTAGAAATGATTAACCGTGCTGATGCTTTTATCGCTTTGCCAGGTGGCTTGGGTACATTGGAGGAAATATTTATAGTATTATCTTGGGCGAACCTGAACATACACCAGAAACCGCTTGGACTGCTCAACGTTGATGGATTTTATGATTTTCTTTGTGGTTTCTTGATGATGCTCGGAGAAATGGGTTCGTGTCAAAACCTATGAAAGAACTCCTCTTCACTGCCAGAACTGCTCCGGATCTAATAGACCAACTCATAGCCTATGAACCATAAGTTGACCCTATCCTTTCAAAGATAAATTGGTCCGAGGACGATCGTGGTAAGAGGCGTCGAATTAATATGGATCTTAACCTTTAATTTCCTGTAGATTTCAGCTAACCAGCTACGACCTTCTTAACTCTCCTTTTACTGTTTAAGACATTGGGGACAATGTCTCATTTAGGTTGGGGGAGAGAATTAGTTGATTAGTACCTTGTTTTTTTAGTGATGTGTTGTTCTATTTTTAGTTCAAAATTTTTCGAAAAATACAAAAAAATTGAAAAATTTCAAAAAATTACAAAAATATTTTGTGTGTTTTTGTGTTTTTTTTTGACTAAAAAAGTGAAATTGGTAAGAGATAGCTGAGTAAGGAGTTTCCATTCCTGAGACGTATCTCAAGCCTATTTTCGAAACAAGTTAATTTTTGTTTATTTCATTTTGAATTATTTAATTTGTGAATTCTCCTTAAAACGGACTAAAATGGATCTTCATATGCTCAGTTGACAGATATTATCAACATATATAGTAACATACGGACATGAGCTAAAATTGAAAAGTTTGTAATATTCAGTGCTCTAGTTTAATTGGAGGAAGCATCTCAAAAAGCAATGGAGTAAAAAAAAAAATCTGAGATCCAATTTATTAAGTCTGTAAGGGTATTTTAACACCTAGTGCCCTAAAACCAACTGGTTTGGGAGTCACTGGCCCAAAACTCGCTACATGGATCAAAGATGCTGCAAAAATATATATATATGAAATCTGAGTAATTAAGTCCGTAGGAGTGTCTTAACACCTGGTGCCCTAAAGCCAACTGGTTTGGGAGCCACCGACCCAACACTCGTTACATAGATGGAAGATATTGTATATAAATAAAAAAAAATAGAGAAAAATCAAAGAAAAAAATGAGAAAAATGAGAAAAATTATTCCATTGCTACAAAAAGGTGTGAAATCTGATAGAACTTTAGGACAAAAATATTACTCTCTTATCAACTGCACTTATGACTGTTGTGGGCAAAAATGAGTTGATTAATATTTTGTTGGCTGTGTATATGGAGAATGGTAAAAACAATCGGAGAATTTACTTATTCAGTAATTTAAAATAAAACAAAAAAACTAGTAACTTGGAGTAGAAGTTTCACCTGATTAGTCACTAACATCTTTATTCTCTTTTCGCTTGTCTTTTTGCTTTTGTGTGCATTAGTTTTAATACCTGTTTACTTTTGTAAAATGTTTGTGGGTATCATTGCTGTAAGCCCTCACGAGACTACAACTCGTCCACTAGGGACACCTAGGGATTTAAAGGCTTGTTGCATAAGCTAAATGCAATCGTGATCCCTACGAAAGTGGCTTAGTTAATTTTATTTTCATGTTATTTTATTTTATGTTTTGCTCGAGGACTAGCAAAATGATAGGTTTGGGGGTGTGATGAGTGGTATTTATATCACTTATTCCCACTCATTTGACCTAATATTTTGTATAGTTTCTTGAGTTTTGTGAACGTTTTGATGTATTTTGTGTTATTTTGCAGATAAATAAAGTTTGGAAAGCATTAGAGGCAATTTGGGGCAAAAAAAAACACAAAATGCGTCAACATAGATATTTTGGTCTTAATCGCGTCGCGACGCCAAGCCTTCCGCGTCGCGATGTCTAAAATGCGCCGAACAGTGCTAACGTGCGCCGGGTCCACAAATCAGAATCTGAGAAAAGTTTAACTTTGCTAAAATGCGCCGTGACACGTGTAACCATCACAGCCGATCTGCTAACATGCGCCGTGCCACATGTCAGCATCCTACGGTGCCGACAGTTATCATCGCCACGTGTGCCACGTGTCAGCCTACGTGTCTCCATGTCATCAGCCACGTCAGCAAGTCAACAAGTCAAAATTGTCACGTGTCGTGCCACATCATCATCAGCCAATCAGGAAGTGACACGTGTCGCAATTCTACGGTGCCGACAGTCTCTTTCCCACGTGTCGCCACGTCGTCGCCACATCACCGCCACGTCATCGCCATGTCAGCATCAATAATTGAGTATCTAATCCTTATCTGACATGTGGCGGATAAGAATCTCAGCGACCAATCAGAAGCCGCCACGTGTCACAATATTTGAAGCCCAACCACTCTGCCATGTGTCACCTTATCAGCTTATCCAGAATCTTCAAACCGGCGAACCAGAGCGTGCCACGTCGACAAATCTGGCGTAGCGACGCTGAGGAACTCGCGTCGCGACGCTGGATCCTACCGAGGCCTATAAATTGAGCTCGAGATTTCAGAATTCAGTGCACCTCTCTCTCTCTTAAATTCTTTCTAAAGAGAGAGTTTCTCTCTCTAGATTCTTTAGTTTTTAGTTTTTTTTATTTTTAGTTTTTAGTTTTGTAAATAATTTTAATTACGTTTTGTAATAATAGTAATTTAATTTTTACTTTTTACTTTTTACAGTTTTTACTATTTACCATGAGGAGGTAACTTCCCCAGCTAGGGTGAAAGGTAATTCTTTTACTGTTACTATTTAGATTAATCTCCCTTAAAAATAATATATTCACTATTTAAAATATTGACTTAAAAAGGATACCGCCAGATTGGTCGGTTGGTAATTCATTTTAATCTGGTTTAAACCTGACTAATAAAGGATACCGCCAGATTGGTCGGTTGGTAATTTAATTTTGGTTCCGCCTTTATGGCTGGTTGGACTTAATTTGACTTAATCAGGTTATCGCCTATATGGCAGGTTGGAGAAAGAATCACAAGTTTATATATTATTTTATGGGAGATATCTAAATTAGTAGTAGTAAAAGTAATTCCTTTTACCTTAGCATTTTATTTTCTTTTACTTTTCAGTTTTACTTTATGTCTTTTACTTTTCAGTATTTTTACTTTATGTCTTTTACTTTTAAGTTGTTACTAGCCCTAGTTATGTGTTAGTTATCTGGGGTTGTGATGAATCATTCTAATATCATCGGTTTATAAGGGGTTATTTTATAGTTTGGGTAATTTAAATGTTTACTTATTAAGTCTTAAGCTTAATGCTTCTTGTTGTCTGATCACCAATAAGATTGATGTGGTAAATCTAAAATGAACTAGACATAGGGATTTTAGGTTTCAGCCTTAGACTTAATAGCCCACGATCTTCCTTGAGGATAGATAACCCTTTAATAGATTTCCTTACAGGATAGGAATATACCTGTCGGGCGGGGGTAGCCATAATTGGAACTTAAACTTAATGAATCCAGATAATTTGGTTGACATAGACATATGGTTCAATTGGGTTAAACTGGGTATTTGCGTCTGACCATCGACAAAGGCTTTTGCATAATTTAATGTTCCAGGTTAGTAAACTGATTTATTACACAAACTTAAAATAACCACTTCATCTTTTAAATGATATTAGAATGATTCACGACCTTAGATCTTTGTGTCTTTTGTTATTTTCCTTAGTATTTTCTTTTGTCTTTTTATTTATTTATTTTGTAAAACCACATTCAACCCATCAAACAATCATTCTCTTCTCCATTTAATTAGATATTTGTAAATAAATAGATTCAACAATTAATAACAACAGTAGGAATTAAGTCCTCGTGGCATCGATATTTTTATACTACTTGAACGATACGTGCGCTTGCGTTATACGTGTGTGTTTACGCCGGTCACCTAGTAAAACCGGAGTCTAAATATCGTTATTGACGATTAGTGATTCAACTTGGGTAGTGTGGATATGATCTTGTTAACACTTGTATACCAAATTTAGTTCAAACCTTATAGAACTGAGCATGCTTGAATAAGAGTAATAATTAAATGAGTAACTGTCTAGGGAGCATTAAAAATATTAAATCTATAAGAAAAGAGCAAGATAAAGTGAAATGCAGTCATGAGGTATCAAACAAAATAAATAATAATAATAATAATAATAATAATATAATAATAATAATAATAATAATAATAATAATAATAATAAGTCACTTAAGGCACCGGTTCGAGGAAATCCTAAGTTCAGATTTTGGAAATTGAATACTTCTGACACATTTTCAGGATGTTGCGAAGTATAAAATAAACGATAGATGAATTTTATAGATGATAAGTTCCATGAATGATTACACCTATGTATAAACAATATATATTATATGGACTTAGTTTCCACATGAGAAAAAGGGTCGCTGAAAGCACTCCCAAGGATTAAGTATCCGGTTGTAAGAATCGAATTAAGCATATCATAATAAGAGATTTCCAGAAGTCATAATACTGTATTCTCAAGTACAAGAGTAGGAAGGAAGTAAAGAGGATAACATCAGCAGAGACCAGATGTCTTCAAACCAAGATGGACCTAAGAAGTTCAACATTAAAAGGGTTTTGAGTTAACAAATCCTATTTAAGGGGGGGGAGAATTTATAACATCGCGGTAATCCCAACGACTACTAAGTTAGATGGCATAATACATGATGTAAATCATGTTCAAGCATATACATGCTCATGAAATGACTTTTGAGACACTTGGTAAATTTCTTACAGTTCCGATGTGGGAATGGGAGAGGAAGAAGAAAAAAATGAAGAAGAGAGAGCATTTTCCTTGCCAAAATTAAAGAAAAGTCAATGCAAACCAACCCACAACAAGCTAAGAAAATGAATGGCAAGCTTAGAAGACTTATTTGGTGAAGGAAATCAAGTGAAATGAGGTAAAAAGACTTGACCTGTAACATCCTCAATCCGGGAGATGCTACCGGCAGGGAATAGGCCATACAATCCCACTGAGCCTCAAAAGTTCTAACTACGAACAACACTGATACTCTTTTCTCAAACATAATTTCATACATGGGACCGTTGCCCAGATCCATAACATAGAATGTAAAACAATACAAAGACAACTGGATACTCAACATCAATAATCTTAACAACTCTATACACAAATACTTATACGCAACTTTACTATACAGATATATGGAACTGGACTTTACTTGACTTGACTGAACACTATTTCTGACTTGGCCTGGTGGACCGAACCCCATAGTGACTGCCATCAGTATCCATCCTCTAAAGCTTGTCCTATTGTTAGACCTCCAAAATAAATAAACTGAGACGGGGGGGGGGGGGGGGGGGGTTAGATCGTTTGAACGATCTAAGTGAGTGGACAGGTAAAATAAGATAAGAACTCAAATGCTTTTTGAAAGGTCCATGGTTCTAAAACCAAAGTTATCTAAAGTCATCTCATTTGAAATCTCTTTCCTTATTTGAAACCACTTTCTTTCTCGAAATCTTTTCCGAAAACTATTTCTGTCTGAAATTTTTGAAAACTCTCATAAAATAGTTTCTTATGATAAATTTTTCTTAAAATCATATATTCTGTAAAGTTGTCTCTGAAATCTGTTTCTAGAAAATCTTTATCTGAGAGTCTGTTGAAAACCTGATACATAGGGGCGTTACATATCGTAGTCCCCCCATACACCTAACTAGAGCCATGAGTCCAAATCCATGACACTGTGGCGTTACGTATCGCCATCCCCCAAACCATGACATTATCTATCCCTGAAACTAGAGTCTAGGGGCATTACCTATCGCCGTCACCCTAACTCTGAAACTTGGTGGTCTTGGGGCGTTACATATCTCTGTCCCTCAAACCACAAATCTGTAGCCGAGGGTACAAATCTATGCTACCCTCCAGACTCTGAATCTAGGATCTAGGGACATCTGTCATCCCTAGTCCTGAACTGCGTGTGCACACGATATTTGAATCCGTCAATTCCATATCTGAGTGAAGTTACATACTGAGGTGGGTTCCATGCCTCGAAATCATAAAATCATCACTTTTCTAAATCATTTCTCAAATCATCTTTTATCAAAACATATCTTAAAAAAACTCGGCTAACGCCCTAAATACGGAAAAGTAAGTCTGATATAAAAAATAATATAATAGAAATCAACTTAAGGACAAAGTGTCCACTCACATATTTTTGGATCTGATTGGCATTATTCGTTTTGCTGAAGAAAATTACGGTTCCTGCGATGATCTATAATTGATAATCTTGATTAGAAAATGGACTGAGGAATACGTTACGGAGTTAGGCTAAATTTATCTATTCAAGTGCTTGCTATCACTTCAAGGCGTATGATACGTATATCATGATGTAATGTGTGTATACGAGCTGATACGAGACCATTAGGGTGGCCTCTAACACACTAGGGTGAAACTGGAATGAACTAAAACTGATTCTGAGGAATTTCAGTTCACGCAAGGGGCAACATCGTGACGCTCACACATGTTGATGAACCAATGGGCATCCTCTGCCTCCGCGTCGCGACGCTAGTGTTTGACATTGTGACTCTCACACACATCGCAACGCTAAGAGCTTCACATTGTGACGTTCCCGAGACTATGAGTTTCCCATGCTTTCTGTGTCGCGACGAAGTCCTTGGGTGTCGCGACTCTCATAATCCAGAATCGAATATGTGGAAATTCTCCAATACGCGTCGCGACACCAACCTATTTTTTAGGATTCCAACACTTGCTTCCCAATATCTATTTTACCCAAAAGTATCTCCAACACCCTCATACAATATTATCACACAAGTATTTCTTCAAACTTCAATCTTCATGAATACTATATCAATATTCCCCCACCAAAACAACACCTCAACTCCATACATCTTATCTTACCTCATTATCTAAACTTCATAATCTTGATCATTTCTTAATAAGATCCATTTCCTAACTCATTAACCACCTTAATGCAATTACAAGCATGTCAATAAAACTACCATAATATTATTTTATCAAAACTCAATAACTTAAAATTTGGGTCAAGATTCTTTACCTAATTTTACTTAATCTCCTACAACCTCCAAGCCTTGTAAGCTTGTTATTTCCATTCTTGGCTTGTTGAAGATTGCTTTGCACTTGTTCTTCTTGAGTTTGAAAGAAAATGACACTCTCACTCTCTCTCTTTTCTTTCTCTTTTATGTCTTATTTTTCCTCTCTACATTTCTTTCTTTCTTCCAAACTTTGAGATGCATGAATAGTACCCCTTATTTATACTTGGACTTAATTAGTTGATTTGTGTAATTATTTAATGAAAAAAAACATAAAATTTGAGAGATTTTGAGAGTTCTCTAAATTCATCCTCGGGTACTATTCATCATGATTTTTGATCTGCATTTTTGACTTGCTTCTGATTTGAATTTGGAAAAATATACAACATGGAAGCTTTAGGTATTGATCTTAGCTTTTTGATGATATATATTTCATAAAAATTGGAGATTTTATGAAAAGGTTATAGCCCAAATACCATGGGCTATTCGGAGTGGAACATCGTACCATTTTATATTAGAAATTCGAAGAATTTACCGATTGTCCCCAAGGTAATTTCATGAGTGTATATGATGTAACACTCGTCCCACTATGTAACAATAGTCGAGATTACTAGTCGTTACAAATTCTCCCCCTTAAATAGGATTAGTCTTCGAATCTCTTTTTGGTTTAACTCGCAGATTCATCTTGGTTGGAAGATATATGTGTCCCTGCTATTCTTATCTTCCATATTTTCTTTTCTATTCTTCTGTTCGAGAACTTCTGGGAATCTCTTGTCATGCTTGCATATACCGCTCCAAAGTTCGTGGGTCTTAGTAAATAATTCCTTGGAGTCTCGACTGAGAGGTAAATCCTTATTTTTATTCCATGAACTTCTGCTTAGTACTCTACACTTACCGTTATACTGCGACTAACTTTATGCATCACATAAATCTCATTTCTAAGCCTCTAATCGTACTTAATATCCTCTACTTTGACTATTTTGGATGAGTTATCAGTTCTAAAATTATACTTTATACTACAACCAATGACATTTTCTTCCCATTGACTTGAGTATACCTCAGGTTCTTCAGCTACTATTTATAATATAACACTTTAATGACCTTATAAGATATGTCTTACTAGGTATTTCTTTAGATCTATATAGTAAATCGTATTCTAGCATTCATTATCATATCTTAACTAACTATTTGACCTTCTCTTTTTTCCTCCCTACTACGTTCCCACTTCTTATGAGCTCTTTCCTCCAAGTTATCACAGTTTAAATATCTATAGATTTAGGGTTTCATAATTCATAGTTAACTTCATTATGTTAATTCTGGGGTAGTCTTTCCAGCAATCCTTCTCGATTGGCTAAGGAGTTTTGGGACAAGGTATCTATGCTAAGCCTGACTGTATGCACCTTTATGCTAAAACTATGTTCTTTATTATTAATGTTGGCATTGTTTATTCTGTTCTGGTTTATGTTCGTATTCTTTTTTCACTTTTAATTCCTTTTCTAGTACCAGTACGGTTACTGTCTTTATGCTGACTATTCTTTCCTTGCCTACTTGCACTTTAGAATACTCCACTTTCAATTATCCCTCGAGTCTTATCCTGTAAAGTGCTGTCTCGATCTAAAAAATTTCGGCATTCTTAGTTTCCTTGACCGTCTCTAGGTTATACTTAGTCTCTTCTAGAGTCATCCTATAAATTATCCTCAACGGTACATGGCATACAGGTCACTATCATCCATCTTTCTCCCCTTACTCATATAATAAAATTCAGTCTTATCCCAACCCTAAAAAGCTTACTATTTCGTAGTACCATTGAAAATCTAGATTATCATTATACACCTATGTCATTTCTATTATCGTCCTATCTCAAAAGTTTTACCTATACCTTTCACTTGATGTTCTTTCTGTCTTCTTTCCCGTTCTTAACTATTTATGGAACTTCTGGTTCCTCTGTATCTATCTTTTATCTTAAGGAGTATTACCTTCCAATTGTCTCTTACCCTATCATATAAGATATTACTACGTTATGATTTCAATTATTTATAGGGATATCTTGAGGCGGTAATAGAGGTCCCTCTTAGCTACTTTGATATAATGAGGATTGGGAGGGTGGGGCTTGATCCCGAAATCTTTCCGATTGTGCTGACCCCACTAACTAGATGTGCTGCACTTGCGCGTCTTGTTCATCTATAAACCTGGGACTCCCATGCTTACTAGTTTCAGCTTCCACACTAAGATACTTCTCCTAGATACTATCTAAATTGTCTCCAGTTTCAACTTCACTCTTGATCTGCTTTATGACTATTGATCATACTACCTCTTATTATAAACTTTATCTAAAGTCATGCTCTCTAAATACTCTATCAAGTTGCCTCTGTACTCCTTCCTACTAGTTTATGTTGTTTTACCATCTTAGCAGTCAATGCAAAATTATTTTTTATGTTGTATGTATGTTTAATTCGAAATGTTAGAATAACATGTCATATAGTTTAAGGTGCCTACTCTTGCATTTTCATATGTCATAACATGTTTTGGATGTATGAATATTCTTGACATAAAATATGATTTTATGTAATTTAAAATGATTAAATTGGAATATGATATGCATGAAAAACGAATTAATTAGATTAATTGGTTTAAAATTGGAAATTCTAAAATAATGGCCTTAATATATGCATCATGAATTCCATTGGTATATAGGATGGAAACCAAATGTAAATTCCATAGCCGATTTCAAATGGAAGGTAATGTGGTCTGCACTCATGATACAACTTCACGTACCATTGGAATTTATAACACGCTTAGATTAATTAAATGATTTAATTAAATTTTTGTCTACTTTAGAATTATAAATTTTAAACTTTTTAGTGTACCAATATTTTAAGAGTTAAAATAAATTAGGTCACTAAACCTAACTTAGTTAAATTAGTTTAATTCAGTAAAAATATTAGTATAGATATATATATATATTAGTGAGTTAAAATTTTAAGAGTTAAAATTGATAAGATAACTAATAGTGCACTAGTGTAAATGAAAATTATGTTTTAGCCGCGCATAAATTTATTGACACTAGTAAATTAAAATATTAGATATTATAAAATAGAATCCTTAATTTTAAAATAGTGAGTGGGAGAGGGATATACGATAATATATCTCGTGATCTTCTTTGTTAGTCTGAAAATGTGAGATTCAAAAAGCATCTCGAGACGACTTTGTTTTCATCCCCCTACGGATGTGGTCCATTTTGGGTCAAGTTTGGATTCCAAGGGGATATGGACTCTAGATATATCTGGTGAACTGACCTACCTTACGGCGGCACTTTACTAGTTAAGTCCAAGGGTTGTGAACAATGGGTCACACTCACAAAGGAATGATTAAATGTTAATCGAAATTCCTTGATGAAATAAAATGATTGTTGGTTAATAAATGAATATCAGTTATTCCAGTATATATTAATCAATTGAGATTGTCTCGATCTATCATGCAAATACTTGACCTACCCTATGGCGGCACTTATTTGTCCGATGATAGATTTCTGTGGCATAGTAATTCTCTAAGGTTTCTAATTCATTATTCATGGTTCATGCATCATGTTTAATTTTAGCCTAAATGTTTGATAATTTTAATATACGATGAATGGATATTAGATACATGTTTACTTTATTTTATTTCAGCCATGGTTTCTCAAATAATTTTCATTCTCTCTAATGATAAATTAACGGGACAAAAGTATTTCAAATGGAAAAGTAACATGAACGCCATTTTGGTATGTGAAAACCTTAATTTTTTCTTGAAGGAGGTGTGTCCTTCTGAGCTGGCTAGATACTCTAGCAAAGCTGTGCAAGATGCCTACCAGAAATGGCACGACTAATAAGAAAGCCCGCTGCTACTTGCTAGTAGAGATGTCTGAGGTTCTTGTTGCAAAGCATGAGCCTATGGCTACATCACCTTTTAAAAGGTGATAACATATTTATATTTGTAACATCTTTTTCCATTAAGGAAATTAAATTTGATGTTACAAAATTTTGACAAAAATACTAGGGCTAGACAATTCTTGCTATAGGGAGGGGAATAGTTTTTGGTTATAATTTGGAAATAAAAATCTTAGGTATATGAAGAAAAATAAGATTTTCTTTTTGCCTATCCTATCTCATTCTAATCTTAGCCACTCTTTGAAGCTCTAAGCTTTTTCTCTCAAGTGTTGAAGAAAAATAAGAACAAGAAAAACTATACCATTAAGGGGTGTTTTAGAACTGTTGTGGGACTGTTTTTCCCTAAAAAATCAGACCTGAAACACTGGTGTGGCTCAAGCAAATAGGGGCTGATTTAGGCATTGAACTGGGTACATTTCGGGTCAAAAACAGTCCAGATTTGAGCCACTATTCAGGACCTATAATACTTTTAAAACAGAAGTAAAATTTCAGTGAAGCAGCTGGTCATATTCCCCATGTGAAGGGAAGGGCATAAATTTTTTCAAGTTTGATCCCGGTGCCTAATGTGTTTCTGTTGTGCTAGGAAATCAGTTCCTACAATTGTCCTCAAGAGCGAGGTTGAAAAATGTTCTTAACCCATCTCTTTTTCATTTAAAGTTACTATTTTTATTTTTTTATATGAGATATAAATAATTATATGCTTGTTTAGATGAGTAGGTACAAAGTAATATTCATGAGATGAATGCTTAATTGTTGATTCATATGATGAATGATTTTTACATTGATCATAAATTTTTTCGGCTCTTATTTTTATGTTGATTTTGGTTTTGGGATTTAAGGCGTTAAGGCCAATTTTGCAAATGTTGTAATTTAATTTTCCTATGTAAATTTTCATTCTTTGTAATTTGGAGTACTAAAGTCGCAAAAGGAGCCAACACCACCATGCAACAATATTTGAAGATCGAAGGATGCCTTGGGAATTTTATGTACTAATTAGATTAGTATAGGAAAAATAAGATCGCAGTCAATGCAAAATTAATTTTTATGTTGTTTGTATGTTTAATTCGAAATGTTTGAATAACATGTCATATATTTTAAGGTGTCTACTCTTGCATTTTCATATGTCATAACATGTTTTGGATGTATGAATATTCTTGACATAAAATATGATTTTATGTAATTTAAAATGATTAAATTGGAATATGATATGCATGAAAAACGAATTAATTAGATTAATTGGTTTAAAATTGGAAATTCTAAAATAATGGCCTTAATAAATGCATCATGAATTCCATTGGTATATAGGATGGAAACCCGAATGTAAATTCCATAGCCGATTTCGAATGGAAGGTAATGTGGTCTGCATTCAGGATACAACTTCACGTACCATTGGAATTTATAACACGCTTAGATTAATTAAATGATTTAATTAAATTTTTGTTTTCTTTAGAATTTTAAATTTTAAACTTTTTAGTGTACCAATATTTTAAGAGTTAAAATAAATTAGGTCACTAAACCTAACTTAGTTAATTAGTTTAATTCAGTAAAAATATTAGTATAGACATATATATATTAGTGAGTTAAAATTTTAAGAGTTAAAATTGATAAGATCACTAATAGTGCACTAGTGTAAATGAAAATTATGTTTTAGCCGCGCATAAATTTATTGACACTAGTAAATTAAAATATTAGATATTATAAAATAGAATCCTTAATTTTAAAATAGTGAGTGGGAGAGGGATATACCATAATATATCTCGTGATCTCCTTTGTTAGTCTGAAAATGTGAGATTCAAAAAGCATCTCGAGACGACTTTGTTTTCATCCTCATACGGATGTGGTCCATCTTGGGTCAAGTTTGGATTCCAAGGGGATATGGACTCTAGATATATCTGGTGAACTGACCTACCCTACAGCGGCACTTTACTCGTTAAGTCCAAGGGTTCTGAACAATGGGTCACACTCACAAAGGAATGATTAAATGTTAATCGAAATTCCTTGAGGAAATAAAATGATTGTTGGTTAATAAAGGAATATCAGTTATTCCAGTATATATTAATCAATTGAGATTGTCTCGATCTATCATGCAAATACTTGACCTACCCTACGGCGACACTTATTTATGCGGTGATAGATTTCTGTGGCATAATAATTCTCTAAGGTTTCTATTTCATTATTCATGGTTCATGCATTATGTTTAATTTTAGCCTAAATGTTTGATAATTTTAATGGATATTAAATACATGAATACTTTATTTTATTTCAGCCATGGTTTCTCAAATAATTTTCATTCTCTCTAATGATAAATTAACGGGAGAAAATTATGTCAAATGGAAAAGTAACATGAACGCCATTTTGGTATGTGAAAACCTTAATTTTTTCTTGAAGGAGGTGTGTCCTCCCGAGCTGGTTAGATACTCTAGCAAAGTTGTGCAAGATGCCTACCAGAAATGGCACGGCTAATAAGAAAGCCTGCTGCTACTTGCTAGTAGAGATGTCCGAGGTTCTTGTTGCAAAGCATGAGCCTATGGCTACATCATCTCAGATATTGGAGTTATTGCAGGGCATGTTCGAAAGCCTTCGGAGCGACAGCATCACAAGGCCATGGTCTCAGTAATGACCGCTCGGATGAAGGAATGGACATCAGTCCGAGAGCAATGACCGCTAGGATAAAGGAATGGACATCAGTCCGAGAACACATCTTAAGGATGATCACCTACCTCAATACGATCGAAACCCATGGAGCTCATATTGACGAGCGAAGCCAGATGACCATGATTATGAAAACTCTTCCGAATAGTTTCTTACAGTTTAAAAGAAACTATGTTATGAACAAATTATCTTATACTTTGACTCAACTGCTCAATAAGCTCACTCATTACGAGTCCATGCTCATGGATCTTTGTAAGCCTAGTGGAGAGTCAAATGTTGCCGAAACTTCTAATTCTGCCAAGAACAAGAAAAAAAAGGCACTAGGAAGGCTAAGGCAAAGTCTATGAAGAAGAAGAACAAGAAAGGCTCTAAGGATGCCAAGCCCAAGGGAAAGTGTTTCCAATGCAACAAGGATGAGCAATGGAAAAGCAACTGTCCTAAATACCTTGCTGAGCCGAAAGAGAAGAAGGCTACAAGTAAATACGATTTACTTATTAACGAATCTCTATTAGTGGAAGATGATAAATCAGCAAGAATTATTGATTCTGGAGCCACTAACAATGTATGTTCTTCTTTAGAGCTACTTGTTCATGGAGGGACTTTGCTGATGTGACTATACCATGAGAGTCAAGTGACCGGTGCGTAATCACACGCGTATAATGCAAGCGCACGTATCGTTCAAGTAGTATAAAAAGTATTGATCCCACGAGGACTTAATACTAAATCTATTAATTTTATGAGGTCAAATGATTACTAGTATCTAACAGGTTGATTGATTGATTTGAAATGGTGATGATTTTGAATTTAAAAACAAGTAAATAAAATTGCGCGAAAGTAGGTTTAAAAAAATTCAATATTATGAAACTATCTAGGGTTGTGAATCTTCCAATATCATTTTAAAAATGAAGTAGTTATTTCATTTTTGTGTAATATATCGGTTTACTAACCTGGAACACTAAATTATGCGAAAGCCTCTGTCGATGGTCAGACGCAAATACCCAGTATAACCCAATTGAACCATATGTCTATGTCAACCAAATTACTTGGATTCATTTAGTTTAAGTTCCAATTATGGCTACCCCCGCCCGACAAGTATATGTCTATCCTGTAAGGAAATCTTTTAAAGGGTTATCTATCCTCAAGGAAGATCGTGGGCTATTAATTCTAAGGCTGAAACCTAAAAATTCCTTTGTCAAGTTTATTTTAGATTTACCAGGTCAATCTTATTAGTGGCCAATTAACAAGACGTATTAAGCTTAAGACTTAAAAAGTAAACCTTTAAATTACCCAAACTATAAAATAACCCCTTATAAACCGGTGATATTAGAATTCATCACAACCCCAGATAACTAACTTAGTTACGACACATAACTAGGGCTAGTAAAAACTTAAATAAAATAAAAGACATAAAGTAAAATGCTGAAAAATAAATTGCTGAAAAGTAAATGACGGAAAATAATTGCTGAAATTAAATATTGAAAATTAAATGCTGAAAAGTAAATGCCGAAAGTAAATTACTGAAAAGTAAATGCTAAAAGTAAATTGCTGAAAAGTAAATGCCGAAAGTAAATTGCTGAAAAGTAAATAATGTAAAAGTACAATAAAAGAAAATGCTGAGGTAAAAGGATCCATTTTTATTACTTCTATTTTAGATATCTCCCTTAATATAATATATTAACTTTGCATGATAATTACCAACCAGCCATATAGGCGGTATCCAGATTAAGTCAAATTAATAATTAATTACCAACCGACCAATCAGGTGGTATCCAGTTTAGTCATGTTAAAACCAATTTAAATAATTACCCACCGACCAATATGGCGATATCCTCGTTAAGTCAGGTTTTAACTAGTTTATATATTATAATTAAGGGAGATTAATCTAAATATTAGTAATAAAGTTTTACCTTTTACCCCAGCAAAGGGGAGTTACCTCCTCATTACTGAAAAGTAAAAACTGAAAATTAAAGAAAGAAAAATATTGTGCGTAAAAGTAAATTGCGGAAAGTAAAAACTGAAAAGTAAAGAAAAGAAAGTGCGAAAGCTGAAATTAATTACTGAAAGCTGTAAATAAACAACAATATACAATCTTCTTAGTATTCTTAAGGAATTCCTTAGAATAAAGTATGAATTTACAAATGAAATGGCTTGGTATTTATAGGCAAAATTTTGCCTCCATCAAATCATCCACCAAATCCATTATTAATTGCTCCACTAATTGATCCACTAATTGCTCCACAAAATCCATTATTAATTGCTCCACTAATTTCTTATCATGTTTGGTGGTGATTTGATAATTTTTATTAGTTATTTATTAATTTATTTTTTGCTTTGAAAATGATTGAAAATGACTTTAATAATTATACACAACACACTTCTGGATGGTTCATCCATTTCGTGCATGAAATATTCAGAATTCGAATTATTTTGTCTTTCAAAGTTGTAGATCTTTGAGTCTTCATTAATCTGGAACTTGAATCAGCTCAATCCGATATTGGTGTAAAATGTTATCCTCAAAATACGACAGATGCGCAAAATTGGAATTTCCAAAACTGCACTTCGTTAAAACGCCCTTTCAAGTTTCCAATCTCCAAAATTAATATGTCAAGTCCAATTTTTGCTCTTATTTGACCCACATTTCGTCCTAAATGATTTCATTGTGTCCCAATATTATTTTATCTGCAAAATAAACTAAAACACATCAAAACATTCATCAAACCCGAGAAACTAAACAAAATATTAAGTAAAAGGGTAGTAAATAATGATATATTTTCCGCTCATCACACCCCCAAACCTAACATTTTGCTAGTCCTCGAGAAAACAACAAAATAAAATACAAGAAACAATTAAAATTAAACTAAGCCACTTTCGTTGGGATCACAGTTGCATTTAGCATATGCAACAAGCCTTTAAACCCCTAGGTGTCCCTAGTGGACGAGTTATAGTCTCATGAGGGCTTACAACAACTTTACCCACAAACGTTTTACAAAAGTAAAAAGATAATAAAACTAATGCACACAAAAGAAAAAAGACAAGAAAAAAGAGAATAAAGAAGTTAGTGACTAAACAGATGAAACATATAATCCAAGTCAATAGTTGTTTTGTTTCATTCTAAATTACCGAATAAGTAAATTCTCTGATTATTATTACCATTCTCCATATACACAGTCGAAAAAATATTAATCAACACATTTTTTCCCACAACAGTCACAAGTGCAGTTGATAAGAGAGGAATACTTTTGTCTTAAAGTTTTATCAGAATTCACATCTTTTTGCAGCAGTGGAATAATTTTTATGATTTTTCTGATTTTTTTCTTTGATTTTTGATTTTTTTTATTTATATACAATATCTTCAATCTATGTAGCGAGTGTTGGGTCGGTGGCTCCCAAACCAGTTGGCTTTAGGGCACCAGGTATTAAGACACCCCTACGGACATAATTACTCAGACTTCAGATATATATATTTTTGCAACATTTTTGATCCATGTAGCGAGCTTTGGGCCAATGACTCCCAAGCTAGTTGGTTTTAGGGCACTAGGTGTTAAAACACCCCTACAGACTTAATAACTCGGATCTCATACGTTTTTTTTTTAATTCCAATGCTTTTCATAGATGCTTCCTCCAATTAAACTAGAGCACTGAATATTACAAACTTTTCAATTATAGCTCATGTCCGTATGTTACCATGCATGTTGATAATACCTGCTAACTAGGCATATTAAGATCTGTTTTAGTCAATTTTATGGAGAATTCACAAATTAAATAATTCAAAAGGAAATAAACAAAAATTAACTTGTTTCGAAAATAGGTTTGAAATACGTCTCAGGAGTGGAAACTCCTTACTCAGCTATCTCTTACCAATTTCACCTTTTTAGTCAAAATAAAAACACAAAAACGCAAAATATTTTTGTAATTTTTGAAAAAATTTCATTTTTTTTTGTATTTTTCGAAAAATTTCGAACTAAAATCCTTCAACGTTGTACAGTCCAAGCGGTTTCTTGCGTATGTTCAGGTTCGCCGAAGATAATACTGTAAACATTTCCTCCAATGTACCCAAGCCACCTGGCAAAGCAATAAAAGCATTAGCACAGTTAATCATTTTTACCAGTCGTTCAGACATACCTGGCATGATCAGTTCCTCTCCGTTTGATGGTCCAATAAGATTCGCTTTTGCCAAGGGTTTTGGGATGATTCCCAAAACGTGACTGCCTCATTCCTGTACAGCTTTTGAAACGATCCCTATAAGTCCAAGATTGTCTCCGCCATATACTAAATGCATATTCCTTGCAGCTAAAACTCGACCCAAATCATGTGCTGCCTCTACGTATTGTGGCTTAACACCAACACTAGTACCGCAAAACACACAGATATTTTCAACTCGTCTTCTTGATGTGGCTTCCATGTTTTACTCTGGATGTCTTCAAAAGTGCAATGATGGGTTGAATTTATAACACCTGAAAATGGTGAGTAAAAATAATAGCACTAGTACTTGCCAAATGACAATTATTAGTTAATAGTAAAATAAATCGTGATAGTAAAAAAGGTCTGGATCCTGTCAGGGAGAAAATAAATGAAAACAACAAAACAAATTACAATTATTAGGAAAAGACAAAGAGATATAATATTTACAAGAAAAGAAGTAGCTTGATTGACGTCTATGCATCAGAGACAAGCTTCCCATCCAATTTTCTTATAAATTGGCAAACATGGTCTTTTTGAGTCAGATTCCCGAGACTTAACTGTTGTCTTTCTTTTTGGAATTGTGTATGCAATTTGCAAATGGCTATATGAACATATTCATTGGGATGCGTCTCAAGAGTCGAAGATATATTATCTACAGACTCCTTACTCAAGTCATCCTTAATGAATTTAATTTTGTCTTCACGATTATCAGACACCATTCCTAAAGAACGACAACGAGTATTGCAATTCCAGCGTGCACATTTGTAACAAACACCCATTTGTTTAGCTCTACGTTTCTTTGCATAGGTGCTTCTTCCAAAACCAGGCAGATGTGAAATAAAAGAGTCAGAAGACTCACCTGCCAATCGGACCCGTGCTTCAATTACCCAACAAATATCATTAGGAACACCATGGATTGTTAGTAATCTTATCAATTCCAAGCGAGCTTTGTAGACTTTCATCAGAGAGTTTTGAGGGAGAGAAGGAAATTGCTTGTGAAGATTTGCGAGAACTTCTTCCATCCTAAAATGTCTTAATCTGCAAAAACTAAACACACAAAATTAAATCACACCAAATCACAATATATACACAAATTCCATGGGTTGACTCCCTGCTAGCGCTAAGTTTAACGTTGTCAGCTAGACGTGACTTCTCGAACGTTAGGCTGGATCTGAAAGTGTGACACTTTTTTTTTTGTCGCTCAAATGATTCTCCCCAGTAGTACTTGACACGCTGACTGTTAACCTTGAATGTTTCGTTGGTGTTGGGATCCAGTAACTCAACAGCTCCATATGGTAAAACCTGAGTGATCACAAATGGACCTGACCACCTTGATTTCAACTTTCCAGGGAAAAGTTTCAACCGTGAATTATACAACAACACTTGTTGCTTTGGTTCCAACTATTTGTGCACTATTTTTCGATCATGCCATTTCTTGGTCTTTTGTTTGTACAATCTGGCATTCTCATAAGCCTGTAAGCGAAATTCCTCCAATTCTTTGAGTTGGTGGAGTCTTTTCTCTCCTGCAGCTTGTGGATCAAGATTCAACTTCTTTAGTGCCCAGTACGCCTTGTACTCAAGCTCAACTGACAGATGGCACACTTTCCCAAACACCAATCGATATGGGGACATACCAATGGGTGTCTTGTAAGCTATTCGGTAGGCCTATAATGCATCATCCAGTTTTGTTGACCAGTCATTCCTTGTTGATCCAACGGTTCTCTCTAAGATTCTTTTGATTTCTCTATTGGAAACTTCAACCTGTCCATTTGACTGTGGATGATAAGCAGTTGTAACCTTGTGAGTAACTCCGTATTTTGATAGGAGGGCATCAAAGTATCTGTTGAAGAAATGTGAGACACCATCACTGATAATTGCCCGAGGTGTTCCGAACCGAGTGAAAATGTTCTTTTTAAGGAATTTGATCACCACTTTTGAATCATTGGATGGTAGTGCACTTGCTTCAACCCATTTGGAGACGTAGTCTACATCAACCAGGATGTACAGGTTTCCGAATGATGAAACAAAGGGTCTCATGAAATCTATACCCCACACATCGAATATCTCCACTTTCAGAATGTTTTGCAATGGTCCTTCATTTCTCCTCGAAATATTCCCTATTCTATGGCACCTGTCACATTGAAGAGCAAAAAGATAAGCATCTTTAAAAAGAGTGGGCCAGAACAAACCTGATTGTAGGATTTTGGCTGTAGTTTTTTTTCCGCTGAAGTGTCCGCCGTATGGTGACGAATGACAGTGTTCCAGAACACTGTTGACCTCCTCTTGTGGAACATACAGTCTCAATAATTGATCAGGATACCGTTTGAATAGGTACGGCTCATCCTAGACATAGTGCTTGACTTCTTTAAAGAATTTCTTCCGTTACTGAGTTGTCCATTCCAACGGCCATTTTCCTGACACAATGTAGTTGACATAGTCAGCATACCAAGGGGCATATTGCTGTTTCATGGCAAACAGCTGTTCATCTGGAAAAATTTCTTTGATTGACATATCTTTCCCAGCTGTTTCTCCATTCTCGAGCCTCGATAGATGATCTGCCACTTGGTTTTCTGTCCTTTTCCTGTCTCTGATCTCCACGTCAAATTCTTGCAGAAGAAGTATCCAACGGATCAATCTGGGTTTGGCATCTTTCTTCGTGATCAGATATTTGATTGCTGAATGATCTGTGTAGACCACCACTTTGGGACCCAGCATATATGAGCAGAATTTTTCAAAAGCGTACACAACTGCGAGCAACTCCTTTTCAGTGGTTGTGTAGTTGAGTTGAGCTTCATTCAGAGTTCTGCTGGAGTAGTAAATGGTGGGGAAAATCTTTACTTTCTGTTGTCCCAAAACTGCACCTACAGCAAAATCACTAGCATCACACATCACTTCAAATGGAAGGGTCCAGTCTGGTGCTACAATGATGGGGGCAGAAATTAGCTTTTGTTTTAAGATCTCAAAAGCTTCCTGGCATTCTTTGGTGAAGTTGAAAGGCACATCCTTCTCCAGAAGATTGCACAGAGGTTTAGCAATCTTGGAAAAGTCTTTGATAAATCTCCTGTAAAAAGCTACATGTCCGAGAAAGCTCTGAATCCCTTTTACTGATGTCGGTGGAGGTAGTTTTTCAATTGTTTCAATCTTTGCTTTGTCTACCTCGATTCCCTTTTGTGAGAGCTTGTGTCCAAGAACAATGCCTTCCTGCACCATGAAGTGGCATTTCTCCCAATTGAGTACCAGGTTTGTATCTTCGCTCCTTTGTAACACATGTTCCAAATTTTGCAAGCAGTGGTCAAAAGAGTCTCCAAACACAGAGAAGTCATCCATGAAAACCTCCATACTCTGCTCCAGCATGTCTGAGAATATGGCCATCATGCAACACTGAAATGTGGCAGGAGCATTACATAATCCAAATGGCATCCTACGGAAAGCAAAAGTACCATAGGGACATGTAAATGTAGTTTTATCTGATCTTCTGATGCGATGGCAATCTGATTGTACCCTGAATATCCATCCAGAAAATAATAGAACTCATGTCCCGCCAGTCTGTCCAGCATCTGATCAATGAATGGCAGCGGAAAATGGTCATTCGTGTTGCTTTGTTCAGCTTTCGGTAGTCCATGCATACTCTCCATCAGTCACTGTTCTGGTTGGGATTAGCTCATTCTTTTCATTGGTAACCACAATGATTCCTCCTTTCTTCATCACACACTACATAGGACTCACCCAAGTACTATCTGAGATGGGGTAAATGATGCCAGCATCCAACTATTTGATGATTTCTTTCTTTACGACCTCATTCATGATTGGATTGAGTCTCCGTTGATGCTCCACTGTGGGTTTGTACTTATCATTCATCAGAATCTTGTGCATGCAAAATGATGGACTAATGCCTCGAATGTCTGCTATAGTCCAGCCAATGGATCTTTTTTGCTCTCGTAATACTCTCATCAACTTTTCTTCCTGCTCCAATGTTAGTAAAGAAGAAATAGGTAATTCAGAAGAGTTTCCAAGAAATGCATACCTGAGTGGCTCGGAAGTAACTTAAGTTCCAACTGCGGTGGTTCTTCAATTGAAGGCTTGATTCGATCTTTCTTTGGCAGTTCCAGGCTTTCCACTTGTGGTGTCGCTTTGAATCAGAATGGTTTGTCAAGGTAGTTGATACATTCCAGGATTTCAGCATCTAGCTCGTTGTCAGTCATGTTGGTGATGCAAGCTTCAAGTTTGTCTATGAGAGTTGTATCAGTATCCTGAACGATACTATCAACAACATCAATTCTGAAACATTCTTCTTCCTTTTCATCGTTAGGGAATTTAATGGCTTTGAAAACATTGAAGGTAACTTCTTGGTCTTGAACTTTCATGATCAGTTCTCCTTTTTGTACATCAATCACAATTCGTCCTGTCGCCAAGAATGGTCTTCCAAGGATGATAGGTACATCTTTGTCTTCTTCATGTCAAGGATAATGAAATCTGCTGAAAGAATGAGTTTGTCGACTTTGACCAACACATCTTCAACAACACCTCTTGGAAATGCGAGCGTTCGATCAGCAAGTTGTAATGAGACTGAGGTAGGCATTGCTTCTCCAATTTGCAGTTTCCTGTAAATAGAAAAAGGCATCAAATTAACACTTGCACCTAAGTCACATAAAGCCTTACAGATATAGTGTTCTCCAATGGTGCATGGGACAGTGAAACTGTCAGGATCTTTCAACTTTGGGGGAAGTTTCCTCTGAATGATGGCACTGCATTCTTCCATCAATGCTATTGTCTCGTAATCTCCCAATCTCCGTTTTCGTGAAAGAATGTCTTTCATGAATCTTACATAGCTGGGCATTTCTTCCAAGGCTTCTGCAAATGGAATGTTGATGTGAAGCTTTTTGAAAACCTCCAAGAAACGAGCAAAATGCTTGTCCAGTTTGTTTTTCTGAAGTCGCTGTGGAAAAGGTGGAGGTGGAGTGATATGATCTTTTCCATTTTCCTTTGCTTCTTTTTCCTCCATCTGTGGAACTGCATCTTTTGAATCTTCCCCAATTGTTGCCTTGATTCCAACATCTTTGTTGATTTCAGTACCGCTTTTCAAGGTGATGGCTTGACATTGCTCCTTCCCTCGGTTTCTTGGATTTGGTTCTGTGTTGCTGGGAAGATTACCTGGCGGTCTGTAACTCTGAGCATTGGCCAGTTGTCCCATTTGATTTTCCAGTGCTTTAATAGAGGCTGAATGGCTTTGATTCAATGCTACTTGATTTTGAACCATAGCTGCTAAAGCATCGTATTTTGCTTCTTGCTTCTTCAATTGGGCCAACACTTCTATTATTCCTGGTTCTTTTTCATGCTCCTGGATTTTATTTGGTTGTTGGAATCCATGTGGTGGGTAGTTCTTTTTCCCTGAATTATTGCTCCATGCGAAATTGGGGTGATTCCTCCACCCTGGGTTATAGGTGTTGGAATATGGATTGTTCCCCTGTCTGTTGAAATTGTTGACATAGTTCACTGTCTCTTCTTGTTGGTTGTAAGATTATGACTCAGGTACTCCTCCAAATGGTGAACTTGTGGATCCACCATTAACTTTCATGTTAAGAGTTTCCAGATTTTTGCAAATCACATCCAGCTTGGAATTCAGTGCTGTGTTGGCTCCAACTTCATAAATTCCTGCAATTCTTTGGATCATTCTCTTTTCTGTTGGCCATAAAGAATTGTTGTTGGCCATTTCTTCAATTAAGTCCCAGGTCTGATCTTCTCCTTTTGCCATCAAAGTTCCTCCAGCAGCAGCATCAATTGTGGTTCTCATTATTCCAGAAAGTCCATTGTAGAAGGTTTGGACTTGTAGCCATTTTGCAATCTCATGATGAGGACATTTCCGGAGTAAATCTTTGAATCTTTCCCAAGCTTCGCAAAGGGATTCTGAATCTTATTGCACGAAGGATGTGATGTCATTCCTCAACTTTGCAGTTCTGGGTGGTGGAAAGTACTTTGTATGGAATTTGGTGGCTAGAGTGTTCCAAGTTGTGATGGAACCTGCTGGTAACGAATGTAGCCAAGCTTTAGCTCTGTCCTTCAGGGAATATGGAAAAACATGAAGTCTCATTGATTCTTCAGCTGCTCGGTTGTAATTGAAAGTACCGCAAACTTCCAGGAAGTTGCTGATGTGGGCATTAGGATCTTCAGTTGCATTTCCCCCAAACTGTACTGACTGCTGAATCATCTGGATGCATGTTTTGATGTCACACACATTTGCTGGTAAAGGAGGAAGTACAATACAGGAAATGAAGCTATCGACCACTGGAATGGTTCTGTCTCGAATGGGTATCGGTGGTGCAACTTCCAAAGGTTCAGGTTTCATGTTGACTAAAGCTTCTTGGACTTCTCACCTTTCCCTTCTCAACTGTCTGATGGTTCTTTCAATTTCTGGGTCAAGCGGTCGGAGTTCAAAGCTTCTGGTTCGTCTCATGTAGTTTTTGAGAACCTGAAATACAAGAAAACAAAAACAATAAGTAAAAAGAAATTAGATACAAGTAACGTATCTAACCCCAAAACTAATAGTGAAAGATAAATAAGTCCCCGGCAACGGCGCCAAAAATTTGACCGGTGCGTAATCACTCGCGTATAATACAAGCGCACGTATCGTTCAAGTAGTATAAAAAGTATCGATCCCACGAGGACTTAATACCTAATCTATTAATTTTATGAGGTCAAATGATTACTAGTATCTAACAAGTTGATTGATTGATTTGAAATGGTGATGATTTTGAATTTAAAAACAAGTAAATAAAATTGCGCGAAAGTAGGTTTAAGAAAATTCAATATTAGGAAACTATCTAGGGTTGTGAATCTTCCAATATCATTTTAAAGATGAAGTGGTTATTTCATTTTTGTGTAATATATCGGTTTACTAACCTGGAACACTAAATTATGCGAAAGCCTCTGTCGATGGTCAGACGCAAATACCCAGTATAACCCAATTGAACCATATGTCTATGTCAACCAAATTACCTGGATTCATTAAGTTTAAGTTCCAATTATGGCTACCCCCACCCGACAGGTATATGTCTATCCTGTAAGGAAATCTATTAAAGGGTTATCTATCCTCAAGGAAGATCGTGAGCTATTAAGTCTAAGGCTGAAACCTAAAATTCCTTTGTCAAGTTTATTTTAGATTTACGAGATCAATCTTATTAGTGGCCAATTAACAAGACGCATTAAGCTTAAGACTTAATAAGTAAACCTTTAAATTACCCAAACTGTAAAATAACCCCTTATAAACCGATGATATTAGAATTCATCACAACCCCAGATAACTAACTTAGTTACGACACATAATTAGGGCTAGTAAAAACTTAAATAAAATAAAAGACATAAAGTAAAATGCTGAAAAATAAATTGCTGAAAAGTAAATGACGGAAAGTAAATGCTGAAATTAAGTACTGAAAATTAAATGCTGAAAAGTAAATGCTGAAAGTAAATTACAGAAAAGTAAATGCTGAAAGTAAATTGCTGAAAAGTAAATGCTGAAAGTAAATTGCTGAAAAGTAAATAAAGTAAAAGTATAATAAAAGAAAATGCTGAGGTAAAAGGATCCACTTTTATTACTTCTATTTTAGATATCCCCCTTAATATAATATATTAACTTTACATGATAATTACCAACCAGCCATATAGGCGGTATCTAGATTATGTCAAATTAATAATTAATTACCAACCGACCAATCAGGCGGTATCCGGTTTAGTCATGTTAAAACCAATTTAAATAATTACCAACCGACCAATATGGCGGTATCCTCGTTAAGTCAGGTTTTAACTAGTTTATATATTATAATTAAGGGAGATTAATCTAAATATTAGTAATAAAAGTTTTACCTTTTACCCCAGCAAATGGGAGTTACCTCCTAATTACTGAAAAGTAAAAACTGAAAATTAAAGAAAGAAAAGTATTGTGCGCAAAAGTAAATTGCGGAAAGTAAAAACTGAAAAGTAAAGAAAAGAAAGTGTGAAAGCGGAAATTAATTACTGAAAGCTGTAAATAAACAAACAAGATACAATCTTTTTAGTATTCTTAAGGAATTCCTTAGAAGAAAATATGAATTTACAAATGAAATGGCTTGGTATTTTTAGGCAAAATTTTGCCTCCATCAAATCATCCACCAAATCCATTATTAATTGCTCCACTAATTGCTCCACCAAATCCATTATTAATTGCTCCAATAATTGCTTATCATGTTTGGTGGTGATTTGATAATTTTTATTATTTATTTATTAATTTATTTTTTGCTTTGAAAATGATTGAAAATGACTTTAATAATTACACACAACACACTTATGGATGGTTCATCAATTTCGTGCATAAATCTTCAGAATTAGAAATTATTTTGTCTTTCAAAGTTATAGATCTTTGTGTCTTCTTTAAGTTGGAACTTGAATCCACACAATCCGATATCGGAGTAAATAGTTCTACTCAAAACACTACATATGTTCAAAACTGGAATTTCCAAAACTGCACTTCGTTAAAACGCCCTTTCAAGTTTCCAATCTCCAAAATTAATATGTCAAGTCCAATTTTTGCTCTTATTTGACCCACATTTCGTCTTAAATGATTTCATTGTGTCCCAATATTATTTTATCTGCAAAATAAACTAAAACACATCAAAACGTTCATCAAACCCGAGAAACTAAACAAAATATTAAGTAAAAGGGGCGATAAATATTGATATATGTTCCGCTCATCATCAAGGCAGAGGGACGTCGTTTTAGCAAGAGTAGTGGGAGTTTCCAATTTAAGTTTTTTATAATAATAGTTATTTAAACTTGAAAATGTGATGTTTATTCTTGGTTTTCACAGGAATTTGATTTCTGTCTCAAAACTTTTGGATGATGGTTTTTCGGTTTCTTTTAATAGTAATTTGATTATTATTGGTAGAAATGGATTAACCTTATACATAGGAAATTCTGAAAATATTTTTATTTGTTGAGACCGTTAACACATAATTTACTGCTCAAAACTAAAATGTTTAAGGTTGAAAAACCTAAAATAAAATGGCAAAAGATTTCTCACGATGACACATATCTATGACATCTTAGACTTGGTCATATTAGCCTTGACTGGATAGATGTGTTGATTAAGAACAGAGCTTTAAACTAGTTAAAACTTGGAACTTTATCAGTCTGCGAATCATGTTTAGAAAGAAATATGACCAATTGACCTTTTACTGGAAAAGGTATAAAAGCCAATCACCACTTGAGCTAGTTAATTCAGACATTTGTATACCGATGAATGTAAAATCCTGAGCTGGTTATGAATACTTCATCACATTTATTGACAATTATTCCAGATATGTGTATGTTTACCTAATGTAGCACAAGTCATATATTTTTGGAAAGTTCAAAAAATATCGTGCTGAGGTTGAAAACCAATTAAGTAAGACGATCAAAACTCTACGATCGGATCATGGAGGAGAATACCTTGACAGAGATTTCCAGGAATTCTTAGTTGAGCATGGGATAATATCCCATCTCACAGCACCTGAAACACCATAATAAAATGGTATTGTAGAGAAGAGAAATCGAATCTTACTAGACATGATAATATCTATGTTTAGTTACAGTCCACTGCCTAATTCATTCTGGGGTATGCATTGTAAACAAGAATGTATATCCTTAACGTAGTTCCATCCAAGTCTATTCCTAAGACTCCCTTAGATTTATGGAGTGGTCGTAAAGTTAGTTTGCGATATTTCCATATATGTAGTTGTCCAACACATGTGCTAAAGAATAAGACTACTGAGTTGGAGCCACGTTCGCATGTGTGCCTATTTGTAGGCTATCATAAGGAGTCTAGGGGTTGATTCTTTTATAGCCCTGAAGATAACAAAATGTTTATGTCAATAAAAACTACATTTCTACAGGAAGACTATATGAGGGACTTCAAACCTCAAAGTAAGGTGTTACTCGAGGAGTTACATGTTTGTTCGACCAACACACCATCATTCACATCAATTGACAAACACATAGAACATTCGACATCTGAGCATCATATACAAGTTTTTCAAAATGATCTGCAACCTAGACATAGTGGGAGGGTTGTACGACAACTAGATTGTTATCTATGAGTTTGAGAGGCATAATTTGTCACTTCCAGGATGGTGTAGATGATCTATTAACCTATCATAGTGCAATGGATGATTCTGATAAAGAGGAATGGCTCAAAGCCATTAACCTCGAGATGGTGTCTATGTATTCCAACTTAGTCTGGGAACTTGTAGACCAACCTAATAGGGTAAAACCCATAGGTTGTAAGTGGATCCACAATAGAAAGAGGGGAGCATATGGGAAGGTACAGACTTTCAAGGCTAGGCTAGTGGCCAAGGGTTATACCTAGAAAGAGGGAGTTGACTATGAGGAAACTTTCTCACCAGTAGCCATGCTCAAATCTATCCACACTCTTCTATCCATTTTCGCATATTATGACTATGAGATTTGACAGAAGGATGTCAAGATTGCGTTCTTGAATGGCAATCCATGGCCCAAAGAAGCATCTCGATCTTGGAACATAAGATTTGATACCACGATCAAGTCTTATGATTTTGAGTAGAATATTGATGAGCCTTGTGTATACATGCATGTCATTGATGGAAATGTGATTTTTCTCATTTTATACGTCGATGATATTTTACTCATTGGGAATGATGTAAAGATATTATCGGATGTGAAAACCTGACTAGCTAACCAATTCCAAATGAAAGATTTGGGAGAGGCCAGTTATGTACTTAGGATCCAGATTTTTCGGGATCGCAAGAAACGACTGTTAGTTATGTCTTAAAAATACTATATCAATAATATTCTTGTTCGATTTAGGATGTAGAATTCCAAGAAAGGCAATTTACCTTATCGACATGGAATTCATTTGTCAAAGTAACAGTCTTCTAAGACACCAAAATGAGACAAATCTCATATGCCTCAGCAGTTGTTAATCTCAAGTATGCTATGTTATGCACGAGACTAGACATATGTTTTGTAGTGGGGTAATCAATAGGTTTCAGTCTAACCCAGGATATGGATCATTGGGTTGTTGTGAAACATATTCTCAAGTATGTTAAGAGAAAGATAAATTATATGATTGTATATTCTGGTGAGGATATGATCCTCAAGAGATATATGAACTCTGATTTTCTGAATGATGTCGATTGTAGGAAATCAACATCTCGATCAGTGTTTACCCTATGTGGTGGGGCCATTATGTGGAGGAGTATAAAGCAATCTTGTATTGCTGACTCCACCATGGAGGCTGAGTATGTAGCAGCTTGCGAAGCAACTAATGCAGCTGTCTGGCTCCGGAAGTTCTTGGGAGATCTGGAAGTTTTTCCAAATATGGATAAACCACCCACACTTTATTGCGATAATAGTGGTGCAATGGAAAATTCCAAAGAACTAAGAAGCCATAAGAGGGGAAAGCATATAGAGGGAAAATATCATCTCATCAGGGAGACAATGTTGAGATGAGACGTTTCTATCACGAAGATTGCATCCGTAGAGAACCTGGAAAATCCACTTAAAAAGACCTTATTGGCTAAAGTGTTTGAAGGTCACCTAGATGGTCTAGGGTTACGTGACATGTCCAATTTTCTCTAGTTCAAATGGGAGATTGTTGAGATATATCCCCTAGAGCTTCATGTAATGTAAACTGAATTATATTTTATGAAATAAAAAAAATGCATTATTTATTTATCAAAAGTGTTTGCTAAAATATCACATATTGTAAATTATCTTATTTACCCTAGATTACTCATGTTCCTTCAGACTTAGTGTATGAGTGTCATACATAAGAGGATTTGAGTCTGAAGTTAGTAATCTAAAATAATCTATAGATAGCAAACAAAGCAGGTACTTTATTTGCGATTTATATATAGCTGCGGTCCATTCTATAATTGTATGGCAACCTTGATCTGGGATCGTCCATATAGTGACATGAGAATGGAGGCACCTTATTTAATGTGAGCACATAGGACTAGACCTAGATATAAATGAGTTTCCTACAATATCTGTTAAATAAAGAAACTCATTTCAATATAGTAGATGGTCATATATGGATTGATCTGAATTTTGAGTGTACTATGAACTCCTGCATGGCAGGCTACATACTTTGGGGACATGGTTTTATGTGTAGTTAGGGACGTTTTACATAGATATGAAGTTCACTTTTTCTTGCGAGAAGTAGATGAGTATCTTCCTTAAGGGTTGATTTGATACTTGAATGATTAGAGCGCTCAAGTCTTTCTATTACGGATATAAAGATTAACATTCATAATAGTTATGAATAAATCGTTCATTAGAAAATCAATGGTACTTAAGGTAAAAGTATTTAGAATGGTATAACAGACATTATAACCCCGCTCTAATTATGAGATACTCGTGAAGGGCCAATATGTATGTAATGACTATATCGATGGACACTGACGTAGTTCATCTTATTTTATCTATCTACGACAATGAGAGTGTAGCTTCGGGTTTTTAGTGAAATAACCCGAAATTAAAAATTCAGAATATTTAATTAAGTGTTTAATTAATATTCCGAGATTAGTTATACTGTAGCAGATTAAATATAATTGGACAGTCCAACTATATACTCACAAACATATATACTTATATATATATATATAATATATATTATGATTAATAATATATTTTGTCACACTTGAAACTATATATTAATTTTAATATATGGTTTTTATAATAAATGATTATATGATAATTGTTTATTATTAGTTATTAAATTATATATATTATAATTTCATATTTCCAAAAAGATTTTTTTGAAACCTTTGGTTGGTTTTGGATGTTACACCTTTTAAAAGGTGATACAATATTTATTTTTGTAACATCGTTTTCCATCAAGGAAATTAAATTTGATGTTATAAAATTTCGACAAAAATACTAGGGTTGGTCGATTCTTGCTATAGGGAGGGTAATAGTTTTTGGTTTTATTTTGGAAATAAAAACCCTAGGTATATAAAGAAAATAAGATTTTCTTTTTGCCTATCCTATCTTATTCTAGCCCTAGCCACCCTTTGATGTTCTAAGCCTTTTCTCTCAAGAGTTGAAGAAAAACAATAATAAGAAAAACCAAAGAAAAATCTTGTGTGACAATAATTTATTCTCTAAAGAGTTTAGAGATTAATTCGTGAGTATAGCCCACACTAAGAAATCAGTTCCTACAACTACGACAACGAGAGTGTAGCTTCGATTTTTTAGTGGAATAACCCAAAGTTAATAATTCGGAATATTTAATTAACGAGTTTAATTAATATTCCGGGATTATTGGTGCTCGGAACAGTAGGTCTATTTGATCCCCGTTCTAACTCGATATACTATAGAAAATTAAATATAATTGGATAGTCCAATTAGATACTCACATACATGCATAATTAGGTGTAACTAATCACCTTTGTCTAGCACTTTGATTTAATATAATTAAATTTAGATAAATTTTAGCCAATTAATTAGTTCATTGTCTACCGCTTTGATTTAATCCAATTAAATCTAAACAAAGTTTAACCAATTTGATTAGTACATTATCTACCACTTTGATATAATCCAATTAAATCAAGCAAAATACTTTTATTGTTACATATTTTTTAATTATCAAAATATCCTATAATTGTAGAGATATTTATGAAATTTCAAAAAAGTCCTTGTGTGATTTTGGATTAATCCAATTAATCCAATTGGGTCAAAATAAATAATTAATGTTATGCAATAACACTTAATTATTTTAATTGGTTATTATAATATCAAATATTATTTATTATGAAATATCATTGTCTACCCAAGTGCTCAACTAGTACATTTTATATTGTGGGACTCTCTAAGTTCATACACGTTCGTCATATAAGCCTAGCTTATATTTACGCAATTCGGCCACTTCCGAATTCGAGAGAAAATGAACGACATTTCTGAACTATAAAAGTCGAGGTCTTCACATATGTTTAACTATCCCTTCATCGTAGGTTATCTGAGTTGTTCTTAGGAAATATAGATTAAGCCGTCATGTTTTCGTGGTGCATATCTCATATTATCGACATGTCCACGATTCTTTATAACTAATCAGAATACCATTTCTGATATATGCGATCCACCCATGTGATCGTCTTTGGCCAAAGTCTTAAGAATCGTGATTTAATCACATGGATACCTAAACCTCTTAGGGTACACATACGGGTTGACATATTTTATCTTGATACGCACTTTAATAACGAGTACATAGGTCTACACCCAACGAACATCTAGCGGTCAGACCATGAAAGGTCTCTGACATATATGACATCAAAGTGTAGAGAATCACACACAAAATCAATGTTATCCTATATTCAAATGATCACATATGCTACTCGACTCGAGGAGATTCCTATTGATGGTGGTGTGTACTTACAACTATTAGGAATCACCTATGAATCATTTAGTATTCGCTCAAACGAATACCCACATGTTCCCTTGCTCATGGTACTTCGAGTTAAACCATTGGAACTCCAATTCCAATATACATCATGTGCTAATCTTATAGGTTTCGATCGTATTCTAAAACTAACAACTAAGAATATTTACTTTAAGAATAGTTTATAATAGTAATATTATCCCAATATCGGACCACTCAGTTTCCAGTATTACTACATGACTATTCTAAGTTCGATGTCACTCTCAGGATTTTTAAAAATCAAATAAATATAAAGAATGACATTACCATTAACAAGGTTGAAATGAAAATATAGTTTTTTTTAATATAATATACAATACATTATTTGGATTGGCGCACAAAGCACTAACTTTAACAGGAGTTCCTTGGAGATGTCTCATCCATTGACATACAAGCCAGAAAAGATTATTTCCAGATGAAATGTTGTTCGTTGAAAACAAAAGACATGGATTTCCATTACGAGCATATGTCCCAGAAATACACCTTCTGAATGGCGTGAATGATGCCAACCTTCGACATACATATGTTATTTCTTTACCAATTAAGCAATAGCCTGAGATTCAAAGAATAATTCTCCAAACCAAAAAAGAGATGAAAGATATTTCTCTTGGAGAACTTCACAAGATGGCTCTCTTAGCTCGTGAAAGGCTCTATGAGAATTAAGATATGTTCAAGATGATGCTTGAACAGAAAAAGTCTTTGAAATCAACTTGCTAAAAGTATTATCTTGAGATCAAATACAAAGATGAGAATTGTACTTGTCCATCCAAGAAGAAGTCTCATTTCCAGAAGTATGGCAATAAAGTAAAGAAATTCAAGAAGAAGAATGACTTTAAGAGAAAGTTCAAGTTCTTCAAAAGAAAGCAGTTCCGTGGAAAAAGAAAGACATCCAGCATATGTTTTATTTGCAGTAAGAAATGGCATATCTCTAAGAGTTGTCCTAACAAACCAGACAAGGTTGCTAAACTAGTTGATCAAATTCATCAATTTACTTTTCTCAACCTCGAGAATGTGGAGATTGAATCCATGTTCTCTAAACAAGAAGAATCCAGTCCAGACACAGACTTCCCCACTGCATATTCATCTTAAGATTTAGAAACATCCAGTGACGATGAGATTACTTATTACATCACTGCATATTCCTTGTAACCTTGCAACCTTTCATCCACCTCACAGTCCAAAAAACCATTCTCATTCCTTTAGTCTAGATTCAAATATTACCATCCAAATATGACCTACCCATTTCTCTCATTGGTTTTATTGATACCGGTGCTCCATGAGTATAATGAACCATGTAGTTCTTCCACGATAATTTTGGAAAGAACGTCATAAATATTTCAGGGCTGTAGATGAAAAAGTATTTAGAACTGCTCTCATACCAGAAAACCTATTGGTAATCAGTTCTCCCCCGAGTGTATAGTTTGGACAACAGTGTAAGGAACTAATCTTCTTGATAAAGATTTACTTATTGGTTTTGATGACTATCATAAAGCTAAAAAGCTCCAAATCTTTCCTGATGGTATTCGTTTCAAATGTTTAGTCAAGTCTTTCACTACCATCCCTAAACTATTTTCCCTATCAGAAGCTCCACCTAACTATTCAGTCATTTCTAACCAGCTTATCTAGTCCTGTTTTGACTCTCATTCACAATTCAACCATCCAGCACCGCTATTGAAAAATCAGAACTTCTTTAATAAGTTACCCTTCAAACATAATAAAGACATCAACCCCACTCGAACCATACATCCGAGGATGACACCATATGACTTAGCATTTGTACAGCAATAATGTAGTGACTTATTGAAACAAGGCTTAATTGAGCTTACCAAATCTTGTTGGACATGCCAAGCATTTTACGTGGAAAAGAGATATGAAACTTTTTGAGGAAAGAAGAGACTAGTCATCGAATACAAGCCACTCAACCACTTCTTCCAAGATGATAAGTTTCCTTTAACAAAAAATAATTCTATTTTTTTCTCCACCATGTTGATGCCAATATTTTCTCAAATTTGGATTTGAATGCAGGATTTTGGCAACTTGGTATTGATCCAGCAGATCGATACAAAAATGTTGGGGTTGGTGCTCAGAGTGTCAATTCTCTGTTGTATTTCCCTGTAAATACTCTTGTAAACATTTTATTATGAATAAAATAAGCAGTTTCTATAATAAAATATATCTCTTTATATGGTAAAGACGTAATTGACCTTAGAATTATTAGTCATGACGTAGTTGCAAAAGCGTCGCAACTGACATTGAGTTGTATCATGACGTTGTCATTTTTAGATAGTTTTTGGTCAAGGTTTACACTACTTGGTCAATAAAGTAAACTCATTGAGACCGGTACATTTCGTATACTAGAGTATTGGATTCCAGTGGTTTCTCAATGAACCATGAGTCTTGGAGACTCGTATAGACATGTAGGTGTTTACAGCAGATAAACACTGAACGACTCACCGAATATTCTTAATGGATGGTACACCAACGTCAATAAGAATCTTCTCGGGTTGAGTAGCATTTGTGATTCTTTGACTTGAGATACCATTGTGGGCACATGAGACATATTCTACACTTAGATGACAGTCACGTCACCGATCTATTCAGATCTGACATCCGCCTGTTCGTTGGGTGTGGACAGATCCTTAGGGTGTCATGTGTGTGTCGAGATAGGATCTGTCAGTTCTATGTACAGAGCATAGGTAGCCCATATATTATTAGCAATCAGAAAAAAATCATGGGCCCGTGGTACACTTTAAAAGTAAGTTCTAAGTATTTTTTAGAGATTGCTAATAGAGACGTCGACGGGATTGTCCCTATAGAGATTTGATGTTTACATCTATATCTCTGGGATATATCCGGATACATGTGATGGAGGAATTAAACATATGCCATGACCTCGACCTGTATGATTCAACGAGTTTATATGTGGTCGTCATAATTTACGGGTGGGTAAATTATGGACACAAAATTGGATTTCGTGATGGATATGTCTGAATCTAGAGAGTCTCACTAGTGAAATATACTCGTAGAGCACTAGGGAAACTATTATGAATAACACTGATTATTTATAAATCGTTTAAAGGTTAAACGAGAAAAACTTGCAAAATGACCTAATTGTCATTTCCTAATTAATGTGTATTTGTATTTAATGATAGATTTTATTAAATACACATTAATTAAATATGAAATTGTGATATTTGACATATATCATAAATATATATGTCTTTGGATAAAAATGTTAAATATAATACATATATTTAAAATATTTGTATTCAAATAATTATTTAATTATTTATTTGTTAAATATTTAAAGTAATTAAAAATATAAATATATTTAGTTATGATATTTTTGGAGATGACTTTAGTTGCTTTATTTGACTTGCTATAAATCATTAAATGAAGTAATGATCAAATACACAAGTGGTTAATGAATTAATTGAAAAAAAATAATCTAGATATTTGCGTATGCTCCCAATTTTTGACCAATGGCATAATTGATGAGTATATATTATTTTGTTTCATTTTTCATTCTATTAGGTTAACAAGTTACCAAAAACATTATAAAAAAAAATAGTTGAGAGCAAAGTTGAAGAAACCAAAGAAAAAGCTTGGAAAATATTTGGATTTTGTAAGTTTTTCTTAAACTTTTCAACTAAGAAAATATTTCTATCATGCTTATCATCAACATGTGTTGCTAGGATGTTGTCTCTACACTTTTAGTTTGTGTTTAAATGGTTGTGAACTTGTTTGAAAGATAAAAGCATGTATGTAATTAAATTGAGCTTATAATTGGTTATTAAGCTCTTTTTTGATTATTTGATAATCAAGTTGCCATTATAGAGTTGCTAAGCCACTCATTTATGAACTGGAATTGTTCTTGAGTTTTTTCATGGTGGTGAGACTTGTTTGGTGTGGTAAAGACTGAATTAAAGTGTTGGATTTAATTGATTTGGTGTAATTTATCAATTTGAACAAATTGTAAAATTAGGGTTCTTAACCCCTTCCAAATTTGGGGCTTTTCATATATATGATGTATTATGGTGTGTATATGATGCATATAAATTTTTAGGTTTATTGGATTTGATCTTGACATGTTTTGAACAAAAATAGACCAAATTGCAAAAATTAAAAATTAAGGGGCTGTTCGGTAATTTGGGAATTTTGTTGCAATTTGTTTTTGATGTGTTGGACATGTTGGAAACCATTTTAGAATTGATTTAGAATCATCCAAAATTATATTTGACAATTTGAGGACTAAAATTAACAAAATGTAAAGTTTAGGGGTCAAATGATAATTTTATAGAAATATGATTTCTTGGTTAAAATTACAATTTTTAAGTGTTGGGTAATTAAATAAATAAATTATTTAATTGATCCAAGAAAAATTATTGAAATCGGAAAATTTTGATTTTCCGCGTTCCGCTGCGTTACCAGATATTCCTCATAAAAACCCATACAAAATGGTATCAGAGCGAGTCTGATTCTGAACACACGATATGATTATGCCTTTAAATTCAATGTTTAATTTAATCTCTACTTTATGCATGCATATGTTTATTTAATTTGATTAAATAAAGTAAAAGCATCTTTTACGGAAAATCCATAATTAATAAGGTTTTATGTTAATTATGTATTTGATGCATGTTACATGGTCCGTTTTTCCAATACAGTTTATGGATATTTTTTCTATGACTACATCCGAGAATGTGCCAAAGTTGTGAGGGTGTAACCGATAGAAAGTTATTTATGCCGGATGTATATCTGATACTAGATAAATTCAAGCGAAAGTGGAATCCTAAACGTGCCAAACCTATCAGGGTTACGCAAGTAGCTTGAGTTTATCATTGATTAGTTTAACCTTGGTACGCCTCCTTGTGAACGTGCCAAAGCTGTCACAACGAGAAACGACCAGGACCGGAAACCCAGGAGTCACTATTGAGTGATTGAGAATGAGTTGTCTACTTGATGAATATACGTAGGCGAGAACGTGCCAAAGCTGTGAGTTGAAATATATTCATGGGATCCACCTTTTACTATTTGTATTTAATTTAATTATTAAATCTTTATATTCTATTTGGGGATTACAGTATTGCATGATTTAGTAGGAGGGGCATTTTTAGATTAACAATCGATGATCTAGTTAATGCTTTCGATATTATTTGAAACTGTTTAATTCTGCTAACCATTTTTCGTAATCTATATGATAGATTTGTGATAGCGGCACAATCGACTAATTTGTTTACTCGTATGTTGGATATGAACAAACTAAATGGTGTTGAGAACTTTACTGATTGGGATTTGGATTTAAGGATTGTCCTTGAATTTGAAAAGTTGGGATATGTACATAAGGGTCCGCTGCCCCTTGCTGTGTCTGAGGACGAAACACCGAAGGAACTACAAGTTTTCCAAGCTTGGAAAGATGATGATTTAAAAGTTAAAGCATACATCTTAAGTTCACTGGCATTGGTCTTAAGTTCACTGGCACGTGATCATCCGATACTGGATCGACATACACGATACCACGTATACTACGCCTGATATAGATCGCTTATTCCTGTAAGCATGTTTCTGGAGAATTGGGTAGGCATGGCGCTTTGCTAGAAGCCAACCTTGTCTTGTAAATCAGTATAAACGTAGTATGAGGTACTTACGTGTTCGGATAGTCCGACGACCCGATTTACTGCCAACATATCTGGGGATCTCATGGGTCGCTTCCCAAAGATTCACCGATGACGTATGACTCGCACTTTAATTAATCTAGGATTAATTAGCAAAGAGACAAAATTAATCTGGGATTAATTGCGGAGACATTTTATCTAGGATAAAATATTATTTAAAGAGCGATAACGATTATTTTAGAATTAATCGGCAAATTAATATATTCGATATATTAAACGAAATTGGATTTCAGCGCAAAATTAAAATTAGATTTTGATTCGGGCGAACGAGTTAATTTAGAATTAATTCGTTAGCGACGTGAATAGTGATTTCACTAGGCGTAATCGTTTAATTATGACGCAACGTAAAATTCGTTAATTTGGAATTAGCGAACCCGAGCCCGGGATCATTTGCGAGCGCATTCGCATTTCGAATTCGAGTGCGGCACGCAAGTCAAATCAAGCGTCAAATCGCTAGTCGCATCAAGCGTCAAATCATTAGTCACTTTGAGTGATGTGACTTGACAACTTGATGGATTGAGTGATGTGAGATGATGACAAGCATTTAATGCTTGACATTTGAAAATTGAAAAAATGGTAAATGTTAATTGATTTTGGAAATTAATAAAAACATTTAACACTTTATTTTCATTTCTCTCACATGATATACAGTTTTTGTGGAGCCAAAACATAACTCTCTCTTCACCATTTTCTTTCTTCTCTCTCTCACTCACTGCTCTTCCTTTTCTCTTTACTGGTTCCACAAAACCGTGAGTAATAGAGAGGCAAAAGAGTGATCTTGTTGCAAGATAAAAGTGCTAGCACACACTAGGGGACATACCAAGGTGATAGGGTAGTGATTTCGTGAGCTTGGAATCCATTGTTGAAGCTTGGAGCTTGAAGATGGAGATGGAGTCCATATATCCACCATGACCGAAATCTTGAAGCCATACCAGTGAGGAATACCGAGAGCTTGACAGAGGAGGAGAGCTTGAAGTGTTTTTCGTTGCATCCAATCCAATCGATGTGAGTATGATTCCGTCATTCTCCTTGTTGTATTCACTCGTTTTATGCTTTATAAATGATCATTGGGACTTGATTGAAACCCAACAATGGTATCTTGAGCCATTTGAGCATGAAACATGAATTAGGGTTCTTAACTAAAATTTGGGTTTTTTTTATTTATTTATTTAAGCATGTTTTTGGAAAATTGTTTGTTTAAATATGCTTGTATATTGATAACTTAGAGTTATATGTATTCAATTTGTTGAAAAATTAAATGGATTAATTTTCCCAATTTGCTATGTATGGCAAAAAATTATAAGCTCCCTAATGTCTTGGTATTTTTGTTTTTTGATCATTGGATGACTTAAAACAATGGGGTAAAGTTGATTTTTTGTTTCAATTGGATTGAATTTTGAATTGGATAAATTCCCTAAATTAGTGGGCTTGGCCGAAACTAATGGATTATAGTCATGGTGATTTTTTTATTTTTGATCATTGGATGTGTTGGAAATCAATAGGGAATGTTGATTTTATGGTTAATTGGATTTAATTGTACTGAATTCGAATTGGGCATAATTTTCCCCAAAATTGTCGAGAACATAGCATGTAAATATGGGTTTGATTTTGATCAAAATGTGTTGGACACTAATTGATGTAATTGAGCATGATTAATTGTTTAAATTGTGTTTTGGAAATGTTGATTTATGTAATTAATTATGTTATGCACTTTAGGTTAATTAAATTGTAAAATTGGATTTTTGTAATTTAGTTAATTGGGCCTTAAATTGGATTTGGGCTTGTTATGTTGTAAATGGGCTTATTGGGCTTTGTTGTACAAAGTTGGGTTTAGGCAAAATTGGTTGGATCCAATTGGGCCCAAAACCGCCTCCATAAAGGTTCATTAATAAATTTGGAATTTGAATCGTATAGGTTCATTAATAAAGTGTATTATTTAATTTGGAATTAATAAGCGAATTAGTATTAAATACAAATTGAATTGGATTTAATTATGTAGTTTAATTTAATTCAAGAATTCGTACTTCTAGTACTTATTCGCAAAACGAGTTTGACTCGAGCAAAATCAAATCGTTGTTTGAACATTGGATGATCACTAATTATCAGATTACTTAATTGGATTAGATTGATTGATAACATGCTTGTGTGAATACATGATTGTGATGCATGAATGATGTATATCGGATGGATATTAGATGGGTGGGGAAATTTTAGAAATTGTTGTAATAAATTTGATTTATTAATTGGACCTGCGTGTCCAACCTTATCACCTCCGTACTCTTTGTATTCTCTTCTCACCTATTCCCCTCAATGTAAATGAGGTTTCTTTAGAAGTGTAGTGTAACGGGTAGAAGAAATATTTGTGCTAGCGGGAGAGAGAAAGAGAAAGATTTGATCTAGGATCATTGTGTAAAGTATCCATCCGCATATCATTATTATTTATTTATACGCGCTTTATTATGTGTTTAGAATGCATGTTTAAGGGTGTATGATGATGAGACCTTAACAAAGATAATAAATTGGTTGCCAATTTGCACGCGAAAAACCCTCAAATAATATTAAGCGTTTTTCCTTCCATTGAGTGATTCTTACTCAAGATCCGAGACTGGCATTGGCTTGTTGGCCAAAGTCAAGGCCTTTGTCCATCGAGGATGTGTTTGAATCACGAGAGCTTTGTTCCATATCGGTGTCTTGTCCAAGTTGTGGTTTGTTGGCCAAAGTCAAGACCACTTCTTGTCCATCGACATTGATTACGAAGCTTTCCATGGTCAATGGGTCACGCTTGACTGGGATCACTAAGTTTGTTGTGCCAAAGCCAAGGCTTAGTTGATTCAGAAGAAAAAGGTTAGGTAATACATTGGATGTATTGTCATATATAAGATATATGTTTCGGACTTGGATGTCCCCCTATCAGATCTAGGAATTTTATTGGATCAAATTGATCTTAGAGATCTACCTAGTTAATTATCATACAATTTGTTGGCCAAAGTCAAGATTGTGTGATATTTAACGGGATCCTAGCCCACTAGGAATCACGGTTTCCTGAGTACTCGACAGAGGGTTAGAGGCTCGCCGAAAAATAGTGGGAGGCAAGAATTGAATTTGCAATATTCGTTCAATTACTCGCCATACGCGCTCAAACAATATCATTCGTCAAATCAATTAAATGTTAGTTGGACTAATATTTAAATTGTTGTTTTAATTAAAGCAGTTGGACTGTATTATAGTTGATTATATAATTGGATTATAGTAATCAATATATTTGAATCAATTAATTTCAATTTACAGTTTATTTTATAATTGGATTATAGTAATCAATGTAATTGAGGTTAATTAATTTAAATTATATTTGATTATATAGTTGGACTACAATAATCATTATAATACATAGTACCACAAATCTTTGATTAAATAGTTGGACTATTAGAAATCAAGATAAATGAAAGATTAATGTTTAAAACATAATCCTGGGTGAAAAATGTATTTAAACTACTATAATTTTCAAATTGGGAATAAAGTTTCAGGATGGTCCTGGAAAATAATAAGTTATTTTATTTGATAAAATAATTTATTAAGCCTAAGCCCGAAGTTAAGCAAACAGTAGAGCATAATCTTTGGAAGATCATGTAATGATAACTTAAGTGCTTAATCCATTAAACTTGTCAATAGACTCCTTAATTTCTGAATCAGAACTAAGGATTAGATTCTTAAAGTATGATACTGAAATTGAAGGATCTTCAAAAGATCTATTTTTTAGATTTTAGAAGTACTATAAATTGCAATTAATAATTATTGGAGAATTAATGATTGTTCTCAAGGAGACAAAAGTCAAAGATTGCAATTAGACAAGTAGCACAATGCGCACTATACTTCGATATTCTAGAACGCCAAGGCTTGGCCAAAGGCTTCTGGAGTGTTGAAACTGGCAAAGTCAAAATCATTATAATCTTCTGGGAAGATAAAGGACATATCCCAAAATGTCTACATAATTGTGGCAAACGGGATCGCGGAAGCGTGATTGCCATTTAGACAAAGCAGACATGAAGGAATTGAAGATCGAGCAAGGCTCTAACTTTAAATATGATTGTCATAAATATATTCACTACTAGTATTAAAATTGGATTTTAGATACTTAGTGTGCAATAATTATGTATTGATGTTCAGAATCTGCAATGAGCATGATACTGACTTCAGATTGAGATTCAGATCTGCGAATTGGAAACGGGATGAAAATCGATGTTTTAACCGTAGATACCTAAGTTTAGGAACTACCCTCGGGTGTGTACCTAAATTAGGAATATGTTATAATGTAACTAGTTTGACTAGATACATTATCTCTATATCAGTGTATAATCCGTTGCGGATATACCTTTATATTTTAGAACACTAAAGTGTTTTATTTAATAAAGATGATATTGAGATAAACACATTAGATGTGATTAACAGTATTTATATTTTGAATATAAATAAATCTCAAATATATAACATGACAAACAAATAGCTCAAACTGATTTGATCAGGTTGAAACTTGAATTGTGGCAATGTAGTCTGGGACACATTAAACAAGAATCGTATATCCACACTTTTGAAGAGTGGGTACTCAGACTAATTTGATTCCATTCAAATAAAGTCTACGAATCTAGTTTATTAGGCAAAATGCCTGAAACACTATTTACTTGGTAAAAGTGTAAATGCCACTGATCTGAGAGCCCTAGTTCATAGTGAAGCAAGTGGGCCCATGTCTAGATAGGCTAGAGGTGGATATGAATATTTCGTGACCTTTACGGATGTGGCATCTCGTTATGGTTTTGTGTTTCTTTTGAAGAACACAAATCAGAAACTCTTATAATTTCGACACGAAATAGACATACAGATCGGCTATAGTATTATACCGTCACGGTAAGACCGTAATGGAAAATACTTAAGCAATAAGTTTCTCGTATACTTGAAAGAGTATAGTATTCTTTCAAATGAGGACTCCTCCCGGAACACGTCATTTTGACGATGTGTCGTAACCGAGTAACTAAATTTTGTTGGACATGATAAGGTTAATTATGAGTCGCTCTGAGCTACCATTTCCTTCAACGGATACGCTATACAGTGCAGAACTTATTTTGAATAAGGTTCCATAAAATCTGTTTGACAGATTTCATATTAGATATGAACGGGAAAAGAAACCGGGTTTCTCATTCCTGTTAAATTTGGGAATGCTAGGCATATGTTTGGATAATACCAAACTAAAACCCAAAATTGGATAAGTGCCAATTATAGGTTATCCTAGGGATACCATAAGTATAGTACTTATATAACTCACATGACAACAATTTAATTGTTGCTCACCATGCGGTTTTCCTAAGAGGAATACCGAAATGCAGTGGTAAGTGTGAGGATAGTAAAACTCGATTAAAATCGGAGTAATACTATTCATGGCACTGAATCCTAATGGAACACAAATAGTTCATCAAGGATGAAACTGTTACCATTAATCTTTGAATACATAAGAACCACATATGTCGGAGAGAATCAGAAAACAACCTTGGGTATGGGTTTCTGAACTCACCTCATAAGGATGTCTATCTTATTGAGGTATACCAACTGACTACGTATGAGGAAGTGATACAAGGTATCGACTCCCCATTATGACAAAGTGTCATGAATCCGAAATGGATCCATGTATACCAACTATGTTTGGATACTAGTTGATATACCGTAAGACATTGTGTGTATTGGTACTTTATAAGTCTTCAAGGAAGACATACATGGATGGCAACATACCAACGTACTAAGCTAGGCTTGTAGCGAAAAGGTAGAGTTATCAACATTGTATTGATTGCGATGAAACCTTTTACCCGTTGCCACGGTAAATCAGTTTGGATAATGCTTGCTAATGCTGCATGTTTCATTCATGAAATGTGGCAACTGAATGCCAAAACCGCTTTCCTCAACGGAAACCTTTCGGAGGATGTTTACAACATCTTGACGGTTTTGTCGAACCATAACAAGCAAACTAGGTTTGCAGGTTATTCGATCCATAAATGGATTGAAGCAAGCATTAAGTTCTTGGAATTATCGTTTTGATGTAATCATAATGATGTATGATTTAATTCAAAAACGAAAGTAATTCTTGTGTATATTAGGAGGTTAGTGGGAGCGCACTGACAGTGAATGTCCTGAGTAATGATGATATATCATTTCTTGGAAATGATATTCCCATAAAATAATCGGTAAAAGCTTGGCTTTCATGATAACGACTATAAGTCGTAACAACGGTACTATAAAAGTTTGAATAACAGTACAGAGAGCTGGAAATCTTCCAAGCAAGATACTGTTACTGAATAAGCAACAAATGCGGGTTATTGCTGCAGCTGAGGCAGCAATAGAAGCCTTCTGGGGTCGATAATAATCTAATTAGATTAGATATAATTCTGTAAGCAGCTAAGCTAGGCGTCAGCACATGCTAAGAATTAATAGTCTCATCAACGATCCAGATATAAACTTCGATATTCATCTGATTCGTTCGGATCATACATCGTGGCGATGTGATGATCGAATAAATCGCATCAGATGATAATCATGAAAATCCGCTGACGAAAGCATTTCTCAGCAATTTGAACAAACCGTACATAGTTCGGGTGTTAGACACTTGAGTGACTGGCTATAGGCCAAGTGTGAGATTGTTGGACAATTATGACCCATAGCGTCACTATTTGTACAAATCATAGTGTTGTTGTACAAATTAACTATGTGACAAAGGAGATTGCACTCTTATCATTTGTGATTAGATCACCTAGATGTATAAATGATAGGAGGTCCTTATGATTTGTTCCTGGATTGAGAATGATATGTGACAGTATCAATCCACGAAGGATAAATCATTAAATATCCCTAGTCAGAGTATTATCGAGATTAGACATCGATAATGCGTAAAAGACTAGTATTACACTTGTGCGCGTTGTGAGGGCACAACAACATAGTTCTCATATATTTGGGTATATGATACTCATGCAAGTGTAATAGGAGGTTGTGTTTTACCGATGGTACGGGAAACAGCTTCGCTTTGGATAGACCCCTTCGGAATTCCATTGGTAGTATAACTATGTGTCTATGGAAGTCCGAAATCAGGGTAGGTGTATTTGGTCTTAACTTGAGACTTGCACCTCTAATACTTGCGACAATCAATATACTTTGGTTTTGGTCGTCCAGGGCTTTAACCGGTTCTGTGTACGCCTCTTCTGGATATATCGAGAATCGTAGTGTATTGGATGTGATGTCAAGATGGAAGTATCACTCCAGTTATAGTGGAGATGATGGTCACATAAGATACGAGACTGATTCTCTTAAATGCTGTAGCTATCGGGATATTATGACAAGGTGATGTATATCCGATTATAGAGACTAGTTACCAGACATCCGACATGTGCTTCGTACGGGGCAGACACGATTCCAGCCCCAGGCCTAGCACATGATCATCCGATACTGGATCGACATACACGATACCAAGTATATTACGCCTGATATAGATCGCTTATTCCTGTAAGCATGTTTCTGGAGAATTGGGTAGGCATGGCGCTTTGCTAGAAGCCAACCTTGTCTTGTAAATCGGTATAAATGTAGTACGAGGTACTTACGTGTTCGGATAGTCCGACGACCCGATTTACTGCCAACATATCTGGGGATCTCATGGGTCGCTTCCCGAAGATTCACCGATGACGTATGACTCGCACTTTAATTAATTTGGGATTAATTAGCAAAGAGAGAGAAAATTAATCTGGGATTAATTGCGGAGATATTTTATCTAGGATAAAATATTATTTAAAGAGAGATAACGATTAATTTAGAAATAATCGGCAAATTAATATATTCGATATATTAAACGAAATTGGATTTCGACGCAAAATTAAAATTAGATTTTGATTCGGGCGAACGAGTTAATTTAGAATTAATTCGTTAGCGACGTGAATAGTGATTTAGCTAGGCATAATCGTTTAATTACGACACAACAGAAAATTCGTTAATTTGGAATTAGCGAACCCAAGCCCGGGATTATTTGTGAGCGCATTCGTATTTCGAATTCGAGTGCGGCACGCAAGTCAAATCAAGCGTCAAATCACTAGTCGCATCAAGCGTCAAATCATTAGTCACTTTGAGTGATGTGACTTGACAACTTGATGGATTGAGTGATGTGAGATGATGACAAGCATTTAATGCTTGACATTTGAAAATTGAAAAAATGGTAAATGTTAATTGATTTTGGAAATTAATAAAAACTTTTAACACTTTATTTTCATTTCTCTCACATGATATACGGTTTTTGTGGAGCCAAAAAATAACTCTCTCTTCACCATTTTCTTTCTTCTCTCCCTCGCTCACTTCTCTTCCTTTTCTCTTCACTGGTTTCACAAAATCGTGAGTAATAGAGAGGCAAAAGAGTGATCTTGTTGCAAGATAAAATTGCTAGCACACTCTAGGGGACATACCAAGGTGATAGGGTAGTGATTTCGTGAGCTTGGAATCCATTGTTGAAGCTTGGAGCTTGAAGATGGAGATGGAGTCCATATATCCACCATGACCGAAATCTTGAAGCCATACCAGTGAGGAATACCGAGAGCTTGACAGAGGAGGAGAGCTTGAAGTGTTTTTCGTTGCATCCAATCCAATCGATGTGAGTATGATTCCGCCATTCTCCTTGTTGTATTCACTCGTTTTATGCTTTATAAATGATCATTGGGACTTGATTGAAACCCAATAGTTAGTGGGAGCGCACTGACAGTGATTGTTCTACATAATGATGATATATCATTTCTTGGAAATGACATTCCCATAATATAATCGGTGAAAGCTTGGCTTTCGTGAAAAATTCTCTGTAGAATACTTGGGAGAGAAAACCATTTATTCTAGGAATAAAGATCTACTAGGATAGATCTAAAAGTTATTGGCACTCCTCGAGAACTCGTACATTGAAATAATTGTACGTGACCTGGTGTCTCATATGCTTTGAGCATATGGAGTCACAATCAGGCCAATCCAAGTGATAGTCACTGGATTGATGTTAAGAATATCCTTAAGTATCTTAGATGAACTAATGATGTTTTCTTAAACTCTGGAGAAGGAGAACTTAAAGTGACTGGGTTCACTGTCGCAAGTTTCCTAACCGAAAAGAACGACTATAAGTCGTAATAAAGGTACTATATAGTTTGAATGACGGAACAGTGAGCTGGAAATCTTCCAAGCAAGATATTGTTGCCGAATAAACAACAAAAGCGGAATATTGCTGCAGCTGAGGCAGCAATAGAAGCACTTAGGATCTAAATAATCCTAATTGGATTATGTGTAGTTCTGTTAGCAGCTGAGCTAGACTACAGCACAAGCTAAAGAATCAATGGTCTCATCAACGATCCAAGTATATACTTCAACTATTCATCTGATTCGTTCGGATCATACATCGTGGCGATGTGATGATCGAATAAATCACATTAGATGATAACTTTGCAAATCTGCTGACGAAAGCATTTTCTAGGCAGAAGTTTGAGCGACCCGTACAAAGTTCAAGTGTAGGACACTTGAGTGATTGGCTATAGGCCAAGTGGGAGATTGTAGGACAATTATGACCCATAGAATCACTATTTGTACAGACACATGATGTTGTTGTACAAATTAACTATGTGACAAAGGAAATTGCTCTTTTATCATTTGTAATTAGATTACCGGGATATATAAATGATAAAAGTCCATATGATTAGTTTCGGATTGATAAGATATAAGACATTATCAATCCATTAAGGTTTAATCATTAAAACATCCATAGTCGGAGTATTATCGAGATTAGACATCGATAATGCGGAATAGACTAGTATTGCATTTGTGCGTGTTATGGGAGCATAACGGCATAGTTCTCATATATTTGGGTATTGGATACTCATGCAAGTGTAATAGTAGGTTGTTTTTACCGATGGTACAGAAACAGCTTCGCTCTAGATAGACCCCTCGGAATTACATTGGTAGTATGACTATGTGTCTATGGAAGTCCGAATCAGGGTAGGTGTATTTGGTCTTAACTTGAGACTTGCATCGTTAATACTTGCGACAATCAATATACTTTGGTTTTGGTCGTCCAGGGCTTTAATCGGTTCTGTGTACGCCTCTTCTGGGTATATTGATAATCGTAGTGCATTGGGTGTGATGTCGAGATGGAAGTATCACTCCAGTCATAGTGGAGATGATGATCACGTAGGATACGGAACTGGTGCTCTTATATGCTGGAGCTATCGGGATATTATGACTAGGTCATGTTTGTCCGATTATAGAGACTAGTTACCAGAGATCCGATATGTGCTTCGTACGGGGCATACACAATTCCAGCCTCAGGCCTAACACGTGACATTCGATACTGGATCGCAATACACAATACGATGTATACTACGCCTGATACAGATTACATATTCCTTTAAGAATATTTCTGTAGAATTGGGTAGGCACGATGCTTTGCTAGAAGTAACTATGTCTTGTAAATCAGTAAAAACGTAGTACTAGGTACGTACGTGTTCGGATAGTCCGATGACCGGATTTACTGCCAACATATCTGGGGAGCTCATGGGTCACTTCCTGAAGATTCACTGTTGACGTATGACTCGCACATTATTAATCTGGGATTAATTAATAGAGAGAGAAAATTAATCTAGGATTAATTACGGAGATATTTTATCTGGGATAAAATATTATTTAAAGAGAGATAACAATTAATTTGGTATTAATCGATAAAATAATTTTGTTTTTAGAAAACAAATACAAAACAACTCTTATCTCTCTCCCTAAAAACTTTCGGCCAAGGGCCACATTTTTCCCTCTCAATTTCTCTCAATGCCGAGAGTCACAAATAGCAAATAAAGGATTTGTGGCAAATTTTTCCAAGTGCTAGCACACTAAAGATGTCATACAAAGGTGATAGGGAAACCCATCTATGAGCATGGAATCCATTGTCAAAGCTTGGAGCTTGAAGATCATCCATGGAGCACAAAATGGAGCTTGACCGAAACCAACAAAGAAGAAAGCTTTGAGCAGAATTTTTGTTGTCATCACATCGCAAATCCGTTCATTGTAAGTTTGATTCCGCCATACTTCTTTATTGTATTCACATTGATTTCATTGCTTGAATGATCTTGGGACTATAGTAGAAACCCAACACATCATTTGGATTCATTTGGACTTATTGTCATCGGATGTGAACTTGTTAGGCCATTTAAACTGGGATGAGTTTGTGTCTTATGAGGATTGGGCCAAATGATTTAAAATGATGATGGGCCAACTTTTATGAAAACCTTGATGGGCTTAGAAAGTTCGAACATGATCCAAGTATGCCAAAAACATGAGTCTGATATCCGCACTGGATTTCATCCAGAAATGATACGACTTGTTATGACATATTTGTATACTTTTGGATCCTTCCAAGTCCATCCCCATGACCGTGAAGACCCAGTTCATCATTTCTAGATAATGGCACGACCCCTGTAATAGGCTTGGTCCATGTTGTAAATGGGTGGTCTTTGTCTTTTATCGATGGGAAGGGACCGAGGTAGCCAAGGTTCGCCTTTGTAGCATTTGAGAGAACGATTTTGTGTACCCCACATTGGTGCATAAAATAAGTCATACCTAGGACATAAATTGACTTACCACGAGTGTGGGAGATATAAGGTCGGAAGGATATATGTTGTTTTGATAACCACTTGCATCTCATGCATCTCATGCATACACACATCATGTTAACCCTTGTGTCTTAAAAGCCATCATAGATATCCGTTGGGTTAGAAAAAAGAAGACTTGTCAAGAAGAGTTTAGCAAACATGGATATTGGGGAAAAGGAAACTGAGGAACAGAAAAATTTACGGCAAGGATAGAAAGACCATTGTGTAAAAAAAGAAAAGAACAAAAGAAAAGAAAAAAATGAAAAAAGAACAAAAGAAAAAAAAAGAAAAGAAAAAAAAAGAAAAAAAATTGCTTGTTTTTAGTCCTTAATAGTTATGCATAAGTCTGATGATGAAATTGATTGCTTTAGGGTGAAATTTTAGAAACAATAAACTCTTGATGCGCTTTTATCTGATGCTTTGAGTAGTTGATCTATGTTAGACTCGTAAGCACTTAATTATAGGTTCTTAGCAGTGAAAGCCTGAGTAGTTAGCAAAGTGACTAGTTGAAGAAATTATAGGTCGGTGAATGACCGTTTACCTAAATGTCTATCCTGATTTGCTTGTATTATGATGTGTGGTATGGTTGAAAATAAAAGAAAAGTCTCCAAAGAAAAGAATTAAACCACATATAACCGATAAGCGTGAAGCTACCCATGGGCGAGTAATAGGACCACCATGAGGAGAAATGCTACATTAAAGGGTAGGTGTGTTGAAAAAAAAAAAAGAAAAAAAAAAAAGAAAAAAAAAGGAAAAAAAGAAGAAGTTCAAAACTAAAAGAAAAAAAAGAGACAAAAGAGAAAGAAAACCATACCACATTTAGCATAGAAAAGCAACTGTATGGCATAATTGAGACATCTAGGTTGGTTTGACCTATCGATCCCAATTTTTTAACGAAATCATTGAGTTTTCTTACCTGGGGATGAATCTGAAAAAGGAACCTTTGCACACACACACACTTTGAGTATGGCTTAGATCATTTATTCAAAGACTTGGATTTGAGTTGCATTGAATGTTTTGAAGGTTCTCTGGTTTCAATACTGGGCATTCTTTGAGGGCAATAATATGTGTAACTATTGGGACTGTTTCGTAGCATGTGATATAATATGATGATGTAGAATGCCATATCATGTGGTCCACCGTGCCCTAATGCAAGCAGCGGAGAGTAGAAATCTAAATCAAGACTGGGGGTGACCAGTCTACCACCCCACGAATAAGGGATATACCGAGAACTTGAGCAATGAGACAAAAGAGAACTGAGCATTCACCAGAAAAGAACCGGCAGAAGGAAATTATAAGCAGACCTAGGGGGCGACCAGAGACATTTATAGGCAAATGGCGCCAAGGAGCACACTGAAGGCCTAACCCATCGGAATAGGAAATACATCCATGCATACATGCATACACGTCACATGCACGTATTTTTTTGTTTTGTTTTTGTTCGCAGGTTTTGAAGAAACGGAAAAAGCGGCAAAGTCAAGCAATTTCGGGAATGAATCCCAGGGTCGAGGCCCATATTGTCAATGGTTTTGGGAATGAATCCCAAGGTCGAGGCCCACTTTGTCAGCAGTTTCGAGAATGAATCCCAGGGTCGAGGCCCACATTGTCAGCGATTTCGGGAATGAAACCCAGGGTCGAGGCCCACGTTGTCAGCAGTTTCGGGAATGAATCCCAGGGTCGAAGCCCACATTGTCAGTGGTTTCGGGAGAACAGGTTGTTCAAAAGGATCTCCCGTTCGTCCATCAAATATTCTGCTTTTTCCCGGGCATTCCGGCTCAAATACCCATGGATTCGCTGTTTGCTTACTGGCTTCATATAATTCAGAAAACACGAGTTTTCTCGAAGCCTCTTGTTCATATCTCTCATCAAAAGGTGCTATTCGATAATGTCGATTTAGCAGACCCCCCGCTAACCCGAGCGAGCATTCAATGAATCCTATGGTCGAGGCCCACGTTGTCATCAATTTCGGGAATGAATCCCAGGGTCAAGGCCCACATTGTCAGCGGTTTCAGGAATGAATCCCAGGGTCGAGGCCCACGTTGTCAGCAGTTTCAGAAATGAACCCCAGGGTCGAGGTGCACATTATCATCAGTTTAGGGAATGAATCCCAGGGTCGACGCCCACATCATCAACAACTTCGAGAATAAATCCCAGGGTGGAGACCCACATTATCAGTAGTTTTGGGAATGAATCCCAAGGTCGAGGCCCACTTTGTCAGCAGTTTCGAGAATGAATCCCAGGGTCGAGGCCCACATTGTCAGCGATTTCGGGAATGAAACCCAGGGTCGAGGCCCACGTTGTCAGCAGTTTCGGGAATGAATCCCAGGGTCGAAGCCCACATTGTCAGTGGTTTCGGGAGAACAGGTTGTTCAAAAGGATCTCCCGTTCGTCCATCAAATATTCTGCTTTTTCCCGGGCATTCCGGCTCAAATACCCATGGATTCGCTGTTTGCTTACTGGCTTCATATAATTCAGAAAACACGAGTTTTCTCGAAGCCTCTTGTTCATATCTCTCATCAAAAGGTGCTATTCGATAATGTCGATTTAGCAGACCCCCCGCTAACCCGAGCGAGCATTCAATGAATCCTATGGTCGAGGCCCACGTTGTCATCAATTTCGGGAATGAATCCCAGGGTCAAGGCCCACATTGTCAGCGGTTTCAGGAATGAATCCCAGGGTCGAGGCCCACGTTGTCAGCAGTTTCAGAAATGAACCCCAGGGTCGAGGTGCACATTATCATCAGTTTAGGGAATGAATCCCAGGGTCGACGCCCACATCATCAACAACTTCGAGAATAAATCCCAGGGTGGAGACCCACATTATCAGTAGTTTTGGGAATGAATCCCAGGGTCGAGGCCCACACTGTCAGCAGTTTCGGGAATGAATCCCAGGGTCGAGACCCACGTCATCAACTCAGATTGGGAATGAATCCTGGAGATCGAAGCACCTTACCACCTCTTATTAGCTCAGTTTGGTAGGGATTCCTAGAGATTGTAGCATCTTGCAGGGATGAACCTTGGGGTCGCAACACCTCACCACCAGATCAACTCAGTTCGAAGCAACAGGCAAGTCAGGCAGCAACTGGTGATCCAGGTAAGTAAAAATGCATGCATAACTTTGATAGGATTGTCACTATCATACACTGCACAAGTCCCATCAAAGTGGGGTTTAGGGTTTAGGGTTTAGGGCTTCGGGTTCGCTCGTTGGATCTCTGTTTTAAAATTCATCCTTAGCCCACACACTACCAACCCACACGCCTAAGCTTACCAAAAAAGGCCAAGCCACACACCCAAGCCTCCAAGCCCAATCCAAAATAATTAAACACATGTTAAAATCAAATCAAATCACCTTCCAAAAATTAAATAAATCAAATCAAATCCCATAAATCCATTTCCTAAACTAAAGTAAATCACCTTCCTAATTGAATGGATCTTTTCCTTATCACACTCTAATTAAAAGATATCCCCATAATTGCATGATTTATTTCCTTCCCGTATAAGGACAACCCTAATCCTCTCCTATAAAAAGAGACCTAAGCCAAACCTTAAGATCCCTAGAGCTCACTCACGACATCAACAAAAATAAAAACCCTAACAGCAGCTCCATCTCTCTCCTCTCTTTTGGCATAAACAAATAATAAAGACACTCACACCAATGACCCACTCGGCTAACCTTACCCTAGCAAGTCCACAAGCCGCACACTCATACATTGCTAGCAGACACATGCACAGACCACTCGACAATACACACACATCTTCATCAACAAAAAGCCACCTTCCCAAACAAATGAACCAGCCGGCCGAAAGCCATTAAGCCACACCTCACGACAAACGCACAGCTCTCCACGTGAAACCCAGACGTAAATTCCGTAGCTGAATCCGAATGGACGGTAGTGCGGTCTGTACTTGGGATACAATTCCACGTACCGCTTGAGAAACACACATATTTTGTTTCATCTAATCTTGTGTTTATTCATTATTTATTAGAAATAATATGTTATTTTTATGTATGATTTAGTTGTTTATTTCGTATTAGGAGCTTAATTGCATCTCTTCAATATTTATGTTTAGACAATTATTATTTCCTTATATTTCCGCATTTATCAATTTAATGTGTCCATGAGATTGTGTGCTTGCCGTTATTTTGATTTAATTTTATGCATGCAAACTTAGATATATGTTATATGAAAACTTAGATATAGGTCGTATGCAAACTTAGATGTAGGTTATTCTTGCGTATGTATGTTGCGTAGACTTGGTTATATTATTACATAAATCAGTTCATTACAAGTGGCATAAGCAAGGGACTATTCCGAACCCAACGATTTGAGGTCTGCCCTTGCGAGGGGTGAGTGCGGCCTTAAATCATTTCCCAGTTCACGCTGGGTGGTGACTCCATTATTCTCCAGTTTAGTCCCTTGCAGGCTACTCCGTACTCCTGACCGGGCCGCGAGCCTGGAACAGCGTCGCCGATTTTTGTGTCCTACACCTCCGAAGTTATTTGATAAACATTTGGAGTCGATGGATATTAGATACAATCGATATTGGCACTAGAGCAAGTAAGAGATTTTGTAGGGGTTGGTGCTCATAGCGCCAATTCTTTGTTGTATTTCCTTGTAAATACTCTTGTAAACATTTTATTACGAATAAAATAAGCAGTTTCTATAATATAATATATCTCTTTATATGGTAAAGACGTAATTGACCTTAGAATGATTAGTCATGACGTAGTTGCAAAAGCTTCGCAACTGACATTGAGTTGTATTATGATGTTGTCATTCTTAGATAGTTCCTGGTCAAGGTTTACACTACTTGGTCAGTAAAGTAAACACATTGAGACCGGTACATAACGTATACTATAATATTGGATTCCAATGGTTTCTCAATGAACCATGAGTCTTGGAGACTCGTATAGACTTGTAGGATTTTATAACGGATAAACACTGAAGGACTTACCGAAGATTCTTAATGGATGGTACACCAACGTCAATAATAATCTTCTCGGGTCGAGTAGCATTTGTGATTCTTTTACTTGAGATACCACTGTGGGCATGACCGGTGCGTAATCACACGCATATAACGCAAGCGCACGTATCATTCAAGTAGTATAAAAAGTATCAATCATGTGCTGCCTCAATAAACTCTGGTTTAGAACCAACACTAGTACCGCAAAACACACAGATATTTACAACTTGTCTTCTTGAAGTGGCTTCCATTTTCAACTCTGGATGCCTTCAAGAGTGCAATGATGAGTTGAATTTATAACACCTGAAAAAGGGTTAGTAATAATAGCACTAGTACCTGCCAAATGACAATTATTAGTTAAACAGTAAAATATATCGTGAAAGTAAAAAATGTATAGATCGTGTCGGAGAAAATAACAGAAAATAACAAAACAAATCAAAATTATTAGTTAAAGACAAAGAGATAATAATATTTACATGAAGTAACAACTTGAATGATGTCTATGCATCAGGGACAAGATTCCCATCCAATTTTCTTATAAATTGGCAAATAGGGTCTTTCAGAGTCAGATTCCCGAGACTGAGTTTCTGTCTTTCTTTTTGGAATTGTGTATATAACATGTGAATTTCATGTATATGCACTGGAATGTGTCTCAAGAGTCTTAGATATGTCATCCAAAGACTCCTTACTCAAGCCATCCCTAATGAATTTAATTTTATCTTCACGGTTATCAGACACCATTCCTAAAGAATGACAACGAGTATTACATGTCATGTGTGCACATTTATAGCAAACACCCATTCTTTTAGCTCTTCTCTTTTTAGCATAAGTGCTTTTTCCTAAACCAGACATATATGAAACAAAAGAGTCAGAGGACTCACCTGCCAATCGGACCCGTGCTTCAATAATCCAACGAATGTCATTAGGAATACCTTTGATCATCAATAGTCTCATCTGTTCCAATCGAGTTTTGTAGACTTTCATCAGAGAGTTTTGAGGGAGAGAATGAAATTGCTTGTGAAGATTTACGAGAACGTCTTCCATTCTAAAATGTGACTTTACCTACATAAATTAAACACACAAATAAAAAACACACCAAATCTAAATATATACACAATTTGCATGGGTTACCTCCCAGCTAGCGCTAAGTTTAACATCGTCAGCTTGACATGACTGCCTGAACGTTAGGCTGGATCTGAAATGTGTCACTTTCTTTTTGTCGCTCAAATGATTCTCCCCAGTAGTGCTTGACACGCTTGTTTTTAACCTTGAATATTTTATTGGAGTTGGGATCATGTAACTCAACGGATTTATCTGGTAAAAATTTCATGATTAAGAATGGACCTGACCACTGTGATTTTGGCTTCCATGGAAAGAGTTTCAACATTGATTTGTTTAATAGTACCCTCTGCCCTGGTTCTAGTTGTATGTGCAATAACTTCTCATCATGTCTCTTTTTGGCCTTTTCTTTGTACAATTTGGCATTCTCAAAAGGCTGTATGTGAAATTCCTCTAATTCATTGAGCTGGTGGAACTGTTTCTCTTCTGTTGCTTGTAGTGCAAGAATAGGATTTTTCAGTGCGCAGTACACTTTATCTTCAGCCTCCACAGACAATTGACATGCTTTAAGTTTGTCAGTAGAACTTTGCATTGTATTGGAGTTCCGGATGGTACTATGTATCACATCAAGTCCGAAACATTCCTCATTCTTTTCGTTATCCAGGAAATTCATGGCTTTGAAAACATTGAATGTTACTTCTTGGTCCTATACCCACATGGTTAGTTCTCATTTTTATACATCAATAATGGTTCGGCCTGTAGCCAAGAATGGTCTCCCGAAGATGATCAGCACATCTTCATCTTCTTTCATATCAAGGATAATAAAATCTACTGGGAAAATAAATTTGTCAACCTTGACCAGCACATCCTCAACTACATCTCTCGGAAATACGAGCGTTCTATCAGCAAGTTGCAAAGAGAGAGATGTGGGCATTGTTTCTCTAATATACAATTTCCTGAAAATAGAAAAAGGCATCAAGTTAACACTCGCACCTAGATCACACAAAGCCCTGCAGAAGTTATGCTCTCCTATGATGCAATGAATGGTGAAACTGCCAGGATCCTTCAACTGTGGGGGAAGCTTCCTCTGGATGATAGCGCTGCATTCTTCTGTTAATGCTACTGTCTCGTAATCTCCCAATCTTCTCTTTCGTGAAAGAATGTCTTTCATGAATAGCTAGGCATTTGTTCCAAAGCTTCTGTAAATGGAATGTTGATATGTAGTTTTTTGAAGATCTCCAGGAATCGAGAAAACTGTTTGTCTAGTTTGTTTTTTTGGAGACGCTGTGGAAAAGGTGGAGGTGGAGTGATTATTTCTTGATCTTTTTCTTTTGCTTCTTTTTCCTCCATCTGTGGAACTTATTTGCTGCTTTCTTTTGGAACTTCTTCAATGGATGCCTTGATTCAAACATCTTTGTTGATTTCTGTACCACTTTTTAAAATGATGGCATGACATTGCTCATTCCCCATGTTTCTTGGATTTGGTTCTGTGTTGCTAGGAATGGTACCTTGTGGTCTGTAACTCTGAGCATTGGCCAGTTGTCCAATTTGATTCTCTAGTGCTTTTATAGATGCAGATTGGCTTTGAAACATAGCATCTTATTTTTGAACTGGGCCATCACTTTCGCTATTCATAGTTCTTTTTCATGCTTCTGGCTTTGCTGTTGGAATCCTGGTGGTGGATTGTTCATTTGTCCTGAATTGTTGCTCCATGTGAAATTATGATGATTCCTCCACCATGGGTTGTAGGTATTGGAATATGGATTGTTCCCCTGTCTGTTGAAATTTTTGACGTAATTCACCATTTCTTTATGTTGGTTTGTCTCTAGTGCTCCTCCATATGGTGAACTTGTGGATCCAATATTGTCTTGCATGCTAAGAGTTTCCATGAATTTGCATATCTGATCCAGCTTGGCATTCACTGTTTTGTTGGCTCCAACTTCATAAATTCCAGCAATTTTTTGGATCATGCTCATTTCTGTTGGCCACAGGGAATTTTTGTTGGCCATTTCTTCAATTAAGTCCCAATCTTGATCTTATCCAACAGCAACATCAATTGTGGTTCTCATCATTCTAGAAAGTCCATTATAGAATGTTTGGATTGTAGCCACTTTGCAATCTCATGGTGAGGACATTTTCTGAGCAAATCCTTGTATCTTTCCCAAGCTTCGCAGAGAGATTCTGAGTCATGTTGTACAAAGGATGTGATGTCATTCCTTAGCTTTGCAGTTCTGGCAGGGGGAAAGTACTTTGCAAGGAATTTGGTGGCTAGAGCATTCCAAGTTGTGATTGAACCTGCTGGTAGTGAATGTAGCCAAGCCTTAGCTCTGTCTTTCAAGGAATATGGAAAAACACGCAGTCTCATTGCTTCTTCAGCCACTCGATTGTAATTGAAAGTGCCGCAAACTTCCAGGAAGTTGCTGATATGGGCATTAGGATCTTCAGTTGCATTTCCCCCACACTGAACTGACTGATGTATCATCTGAATGAATATTTTGATGTCACAAGCATTTACTGGTAAGGGAGGAAGTACAATACATGAAATGAAGCTGTCAACCACCGAAATAGTTCTGTCTCGAATGGGAATTGGTGGTGCAACTTCAAAAGGTTTAGGTTCCATGTTGATCAGTGTTTCTTGACCTTCTCGCCTTTCCCTTCTCAACTGTCTGATGGTTCTTTCAATCTCTGGGTCAAGCGGTCGGATTTCAAAGCTTCTGGTTCGTATCATGTAGTGACTGAGAACCTAAAACAAAAGAAAACAAAAATGATAAGTAAAAAGAAATTAGATACAAGTAATGGTATCTAACCCTAAAATTAATAGTGAAAGATAAAAAAGTCCCCGGCAACGGTGCCAAAAACTTGACTGGTGCGTAATCACACGCGTATAAAGCAAGCACACACATCGTTCAAGTAGTATAAAAAGTATCGATCCCACGAGGACTTAATACCTAAGCTATTAATTTATGAAGCCAAATTTTTTACAAGTATCTAATGGATTGATTGTTTGATTGGATAGTGACTTAAAATTTAAAACTAGTAGATAAAATTGTGCCAAAGTATATTGAGGAAAATTAAATATTAAAAAACTATCTAGAGTTGTGAATTCTTCCAATATCTTTTTAAAGATGAAGTTGTTGGGTTTCTAAAGTGTCCCAAGATCAATTTAAACAAGAAATAATGTGAATACAAGAAGAATTATAGCGGAAATATACTTACATCGAACGGATTTTGGATGCGTTGATAACAAAACGTTTTTCCTTTGAGAAGTCTCCAAGCTTCCTTTTGAATGTGTTGAATCCAAGCTTCAAGCTTTGATTTGAGATTCCAAGCTCAAAGGTTGGTTTCCCTATCACCTTGAATGATTCTTTGTGTGATAGCACTTGAAAAATTTTGAAACAAAATTTTCCTTTTGCCTTGTGAAGGATTCGGAACAGAGAGAAAAATGGGGAGAGAGAGAGCTTTTCTATTTTTGTGTTTTGTTTTCTAAAAACCCTTATTCCAAAAGTCTCACAAAATTTGGTATATGCTTTTTCAAAAAGTAAAACAAACATTTGGAGGGAAAATGACATTAATTGCTCTCAATTACTCCCATCACTCAAAAAAGTGACTTGTATCACATCACTCAAAGTTGATGTGACTTCCATCACATAAGGTGACTTGCGATGTGACTTGTGGGCCCCACTTTAATTCAAAATGCTAGTGGGCCCGCAAACACATTCCGGGCTCGGGTTCGTTAATTCCGAATTAACGAATTTCCCGTTGCGAAATAATTAAATCAAATTTAATTAAATAATTATGCCTAGCAAAATTACTATTCACGTCGCTCGTAAATTAATTCTAAATTAATTCGTTCGCCCGAATTAAAATCCAATTTTAATTCCACGTAGAAATCTAATTTCGTTTTATATATATCGAATATATTATTTTATCGATTAATTCAAAATTAATCGTTCTCTCTCTTCAAATAGTATTTTATCCCAAAATAAAATCTCTCCGCAATTAATCCTAGATTAATTATGTTCGAATCATACGTCATCGGTGAATTTTCGGGAAGCGACCCATGAGATCCCTGGATATGTTGGCAGTAAATCCGGTCGTCGGACTATCCGAACATGTACGTACCTCGTACTATGTTTTTACCGATTTACGAGACATGGTTGGCTTCTAGCAAAGCACCGTGCCTACCCAATTCTCCAGAAATATTCTCAAAGGAATATTTAATCTATGTCAGGCGTAGTATACGTAGTATTGCGTATTGCGATCTAGTACCGGATGTCACATGTAAGGCCTGAGGCTGGAATAGTGTCTGCCCCGTACGAAGCATATATCGGATCACAAGCAACTAGTCTATTTAATTGGATAATCATGACCTTGTCATATTATCCCGATGGTTGCAACCAATTAGAGTACATGTTTTGTATCCCTGCGTGATCATCATCTCCATATGACTGAAGTGATACTTCCGTCTTGACATCACACCCAATACACTACGATTCTCAATAAACCCAGAAGAGGCGTACACAGAACCTGTTAAAGTCCTGGACGACCAAAACCAAAGCGTATTGATTGTCGCAAGTACTAGCGATGCAAGCCTCAGGTTAAGACCAAATACACTTACCCTTTTGCGGATTCCCATAGACACATAGTCATACTACCAATGGGATTTTGCGGGGTCTATCCAGAGCGAAGCTGTTTCCGTACCATCGGTAAACACAACCTCCTATCACACTTGCATAAGTATCCAATACTTAAATATATGAGAACTATGTCGTTACGCTTCCATAACACGCACAAGTGCATTACTTGTCTATTCCACATTATCGATGTCCAGTCTCGATAATACTACGACTATGGATATTTAATGATTAAACCTTTATGGATTGATATTGTCTCATATCTAATAATTTGGAACTAATCATAAGGACTTTTATCATTTATATATTTAAGTAATCAAATTACAAAATGGTAAAATGCAATTTCCATTGTCACATAGTTAATTTGTACAAAAACCACAATGTCTTTTACAAATAGTGACGCTATGGGTCATAATTGTCCAACAATCTCCCCCTTAGCCTATAGCCAGTCACTCAAGCATCTAACGCCTGAACTATGTACATGTCGCTCAAACTTTTGCTGAGTAATAGCTTTCGTCAGCGGATCTGCAATATTGTCTTCTGATGCGACCTTCTCGATCTTCACATCGCCACGATATATGATCTCACGAATCAGATGGAAACGTCGAAGAACATGCTTGGATCATTGATGAGACCGCGGTTCCTTAGCCTGCGCTATAGCCATGTTATTGTCACAATACAATGGAACAGGCTCAGTTGCTAACGGAACTACTCCTAATCCAATTAGGAATTTACGGATCCAAACTGCCTCTTTGGCTGCTTCAGCTGCAGCAATGTACTCTGCTTCTGTTGTTGAATCGGCAACAGTCTTTTGCTTGGAAGATTTCCAGCTTACTGCTCCGTTGTTCAAACAAAATATATACCCGGATTGCGACTTACAGTCGTCTTTATCGGTTTGGAAACTTGCATCGGTATACCCAGTTACCTCAAGTTCTCCATCTCCATAGATTAAGAAAGCATCCTTAGTTCGTCTAAGATACTTAAGGATATTCGTAACCGCCATCCAGTGACCATCACCTGGATCGGCCTGATAGCGACTACACATGCTCAAAGCATATGAGACATCAGGTCGCGTACATATCATGGCATACATGATCGATCCGAATACCGAGGCGAACGAGATCCGACTCATGTTGTCTCTCTCATCTTGAGTTTTATGACATATGTCCTTAGATAGAGTGACGCCATGTGACACTGGAAATAGTCCCCTCTTGGACTGATCCATGTTGAATCTCTTCAACACTTTGTCAATGTACGTGCTCTGGGAGAGTCCAAGCAGCTTTCTAGATCTATCCCGGTAGATCCTTATTCCTAGAATAAAGGCTGTTTCTCCCAGATCCTTCATGAAGAATTTTAATGAAAGCCAAGCTTTCACCGATGTTAACATGGGAATGTCATTGCCAATAAGCAATACATCATCAACGTAAAGGACAATGAATGTCAGTGCGCTCCCACTAACCTTCTTATATACACAAGGATCATCCTCATTTTGAATGAAATCATATTCTTTTATGATCTCATCAAAACGTTGGTTCCAAGAACGCGATGCTTGCTTCAATCCATAAATGGATCGATTTAACTTTCAAACCTTGTTTGCAAGTCTTGGTATGACAAAACCGTCAGGCTGTAGCATATAAACATCCTCCAAAAGGTTTCCATTAAGGAAAGCGGTTTTGACGTCAATCTGTCATATCTCGTAATCGAAATATGCAGCAATAGAAAGCATTATCCGAATGGATTTAATCATGGCAACATGTGAAAAAGTTTCATCGTAATCGACATCATGTCGTTGACGATACCCTTTCGCTACAAGCCTAGCTTTGTACGTTTGTACGTTGCCATCTATGTCAGTCTTCTACTTGAAGACCCATTTGCAACCAATAGGCTTTACGCCTTCTGGTGCATCAACTAGTGTCCAAACATGGTTGGTGTACATGGAATCCATTTCGAAATTCATGGCATCTTGCCATAAACCAGAGTCGATACCTTGTATCACTTCCTCATACGTAGCCGGCTCGTCTTCCTCAATAAGATTAATATCCACATGAGGTGAGATCAGAAACCCATACCTCTCAGATTTTTTCTGACTCTCTCTGACCAACGCGGTTCTTGTGTATTCGAAGATTGTGGTACAGTCTCATCCCTGATGGACTGTTCATGTTCTATTTAGGATTCTGTGCCAGGAACAGTATCACTCCGATTTTCATAAAGTTCTACTTTCCTCCCACTTATCACTGCATTTAGGAATTCCTTCTCAAGGAAAACCGCATGTACAGCAACAAATACTTTGTTCTCTTGTGGGTGATAGAAGTAATATCCATTGGTTTCCCTATGATATCCTACAAATAGGCATTTATCCGATTTGGGTTCTAGTTTGGTACCTTCCAAACATTTGATGTATGCCCAGCAACCCCAAATCTTCAGGAATTAGAAACCCAGTTTCTTTCCTGTCCATATTTCATACGGAGTCTGTTGAACAGACTTTGATGGAACCTTACTCAAAATAAGTATTGCACTGTTCAATGTATATCCCCAGAAGGAAATAGGTAGCTCTGTGTGACTCATCATAAACCTTACCATGTCTAACAAAGTTCGGTTTCTCCATTCGGACACACCATTTAATTGCGGTGTTCTGGGAGGAGTCCACTGTGAAAGAATACCATATTCTTTCAAGTAATCAAGAAACTCATTGCTTAAGTATTCACCCCCACGGTCCGACCGTAATATCTTAATAGTACTTTTGCCGGTCTATTTTTCTACTTCGTGTCGAAACTCTTTGAATATCTCAAAGGTTTTCCGACTTGTGTCTCATAAGATACACATTACCATAACGCGATGCATCATCTGTAAAGGTTACGAAGTATTCATATCCACCTCTAGCCTGGCTAGACATGGGCCCACATACGTCACTATGAACGAGGGCTAACAGTTCGGTGGCACGTGCACCTTTACCACTAAAAGGTGATTTAGGCATTTTGCCTAATAAACAAGATTCGCAGACGTCATATGAATTTGGATCAAATCCGTCCAAGTACACACTCTTCGAAAGTGTGGATATGCGAGTCTTGTTAATGTGTCCCAGACGACAATGCCACATATATGTTTGAGATTGACTTATATTCAAAATATAAAGACCATTATTTACATCAGCAGTGCAAATTTCCATATCATTTTTATACATAAAACACCCAGTGTTTCTAAATACAAAAGTATACCCACATTGGACTAACATAGGTACAGAAATAATATTCCTAGTCAAACTAGGTACATAATAACAATCTGAAAGTTTAATTACATGCCCCGAGGGCAGTTCCAAAACAAAAGTGCCAACGGCCAAAATGGCGACTCGTGTCTCTCATGAGGCCAGTCTCCTGCTAATCTGCAGATCCTGCACATCAGTACATATATGAGTACCACAACCAGAATCAAAAATCCAATTTATAAAACTAGTAGTAGACATGTTTATTTCTAAAACAAACATACCTGAAACCGGTGCATTACCCGCTTTGATTTCCTTCATGTGTGCCTTGTACTCGCTGCAGTCGCGCTTCCAGTGACCTCGCTTCCCACACTACAGACATACATCTTGGGATTTGTCCTTACCCTTCCCATAAAGTTTTGACGATTTGGCCTTGCCTTTCTTCTTCTTCTTCTTCTTTACACCTCCAGTCGCCTTGGGCCAAGCCCTCGGAGTCTGAGATGTTAAAGCGAAGTGCGCCTCGCGCTTCTTGCTCTTTTGAAGCTATTTTTCTACTTCACGCAGTGTGGACATCAACTCTCCAAGAGTTTGTTCTTGGTTCATCATATTGTAGTTCATGATGAACCCACTCCAAGTGTCGGAGAGAGACTGTAAGATCAAATCTATTGAAGTCTCAGCCTCGAAGACAATGCTCATCTGTCCCAGCTGCTCAATGTCAACAATCATCTGTGACACATGGTGCTCAACAGACATACCCTTTGACATGCGAGCGTGGAAGAGTTTCTTCTGCAACTCATATATTTCTATCTAAGATTAGATCGGTGAAGATCATGCAACTTCGCCATCATATTATAGGGATCCAATCCCTTATTTTGACGACAGAATTGTTGAGTCATAGCATCAAGCATTATAGATTAAGCAGTGAAGTTGTCATCGCTATGAGTCTTCCAAAGCTCTAGCTCAACTATCTGATCAGATCTAGGCTTAGGCCCAAAGGTCTCTCTATAGTGTAGAGTAACTTCTCGTATCCCAGGACAATCCTGAGATTCATGTCCCAATCTTGAAAGTTTGTTCCATTAAAGACATTGTCGCCCATGATAATATCTCTACTGCTTAACTTTTCTGTCATCTTAATTGCAATAGTAAAACTATTCAATTAACAATGTATGGGTACAGTCTAACTGTTACAAGATAAATAAAAAAATATTAGTCCAACTAATAAATATAATTGACGAAATAATTTGAAAGCGCGTAAAACCAAGTATTTGAATGAAATTGCAAATTCAATACTAGCCTCCCACTATTTTTGGCGAGCCTCTAACCCTCTGTTGAGTACTCGGGAAACCTAGTTTCCTAGTGGGCTAGGATCCCGTTAAATAACTCTCAACCTTGACTTTGGCCAACAAGCTGTATGATATTTAACTAGGTAGATCTCTAAGATCAATTGGATCTCATCCAATTCCTAGATCTGGTAGGTGGACCTCCAAGTCCGAAACATATATACAATATATATGCCAATATATCCAATATATTTTCCTAACCTTTTCCTCTGAATCAACTAAGCCTTGGCTTTGGCACACCAAGCTTAATGATTCCAGTTAAGCGAAACCCATTGACTTTGGAAAGCTTCGTAATCGATGTCGATGGACAAGAAGTGATCTTGACTTTGGCCAACAAATCACAACTTGGACAAGACATACGATATAGAACAAAGCCTTCATGATTCAAACACATCCGCGATGGACAAAGGTCTTGACTTTGGCCAACAAACCAGTGCCAATCTTGGATCTTGAGAATGAATCATTCAATGGAAGGAAAAACACTTAATATTTATTGAGGGTTTTTCGCGTAAATTGGCAACCATTTTATTATATTTGATTATGTCTCATCATACACCCTTAAGCATGAATTCTAAAAGCATAATAAGGCACAGTAAATAAATTAATAATGATATGCGGATGGATATCTCACAGATTGTTCCTAGAATAAATCACTCCCTTTCTTTTCCCCAGCTAGCACTATTCTAACTTCTACACAATTACATAATACAATTAAAGAAACCTCATTCACATTGAGGGGAATTAGGTGAGAAGAGAATTACAAAGAATCGAGAGATAAGGCTGGACACGCAGGTCCAATTTAATAAATTCTAAATTTACAACAATTTCCAAAATTGCCCTTTCCCTTCTAATATCCATCCGATATAGATTATTCATACAACACATCCATGTATTCACACAAATCATGTTATTCAATCAATCTAATCCAATTAATTAATCTATGAATAATGTGATCATCCAATGTTCAAACAACGATTTGATTTGCGCGAGTCCAACTCGTTTAAGAATAAGTACTCAAAGTACGAATTCTTGAATTATATCCAACTATAATTTTAAATCTAATTTAATTTGTATTCATTACTAATTCTATATTTAATTCCAAATTAAATAATTACACTTTTAATGCGCCTTTACGACTTAGATTCTAAATCTAATCTTAATGGGTCTCAAAGCCCAATTAACATCCAATGTTTATTTAATTAAAGTCCAATGGGCTTTCAATTAATTTCTTAAGGCATGGGCTTTGGTCAATATGGGTCAAATCCAAATACCAAGGCCCAATTAAGGAATCACCCTATTTGCCAGGAAATCAATTTTGTCCAATTAGGCCCAATTAAATATTTAAAGGAGCATTTGTTATGTTTGGACTTAATGGAATGGTTTAGGCCTAATTTTGATCCAATCCAATTGTCCTAAACCAATCTTGGCACAACCAAGCCCATTAGGCCCAAACACAATATTTTTAAGCCAAATTCCAAATTATGCCCAATTAATTAAATTCTAATTTTCCAAATTTCAAAATTTTATTAATTAAATTGTATTGCACTAATTAATTATCTAAATTAATATTTCCAAAATACTAATTTAATCAATTAATCATGCATTAATCTTTTCAACACATGTCCAACATTATTGAATCAAAATCATCTCATTTTCATGCTCTTATGGTCACGACATTGAGGGATTTTTAAAACCGATTTTGATTTTGATTTCAATCCAATTAAATCATAAATCAATTTATCCCAAGTCTTTAAACACATCCAATGGTCTTAAAAACAAAATCACCATGACCTAGGGTTTATCCATTACATTCGGCCAAGGCACTAAAAATGGGGAAAATTAATCCAATTAATTTTTCTTCAAATTGATCATGCATAACTCTAAGTTATCAACATACAAGCATACTTAAACAAACAATTTGATTAAAACATGCTCAAATCAAAAATACCCAAATTTTAGTATATAAACCCTAATCAAATTTCATGCTCAAATAGGCTCCATGATACTATTGTTGGGTTTCTAAACTGTCCCAAGATCAATTTAAGCAAGAAATAATGTGAATACAAGAAGAAATATAATGGAAATATACTTACATCGAACGGATTTTGGATGCGTAGATAACAAAAAGTTTTTCCTTTGAGAAGTCTCCAAGCTTCCTTTTGAATGTGTTGAATCCAAGCTCCAAGCATTGATTTGATATTCCAAGCTCAAAGGTTGGTTTCCCGATCACCTTGAATGATTCCTTGTGTGCTAGCACTAGAAAAATTTTGAAACAAAATTTTCCTTTTGCCTTGTGAAGGATTCGGCCAAGAGAGAAAAATGGGGAGAGAGAGAGCTTTTCTATTTTTGTGTTTTGTTTTCTAAAAACCCTTATTCCAAAAGTCTCACAAATTTGGTATATGCTTTTCCAAAAAGCAAAACAAACATTTGGAGGTAAAATGGCATTAATTGCTCTCAACTACTCTCATCACTAAAAAAAGTGACTTGTATCACATCACTCAAAGTTGATGTCACTTCCATCACATAAGGTGACTTGCGATGTGAATTGCGGGCCCCACTTTAATTCAAAATGCGAGTGGGCCCGCAAATACATTCCGGGCTCGGGTTCGTTAATTTCGAATTAATGAATTTCCCGTTGTGACGTAATTAAATCAAATTTTAATTAGTATTCACGTCACTCGCGAATTAATTCTAAATTAATTCGTTCGCCCGAATTAAAATCCAATTTTAATTTCGCGTCGAAATCTAATTTCGTTTTATATATATCGAATATATTATTTTATCGATTAATTCCAAATTAACCGTTCTCTCTCTTCAAATAGTATTTTATCCCAGATAAAATCTCTCCGCAATTAATCCTAGATTAATTATGTTCAAATCATACATCATCGGTGAATTTTCGGGAAGCGACCCATGAGATCCCTGGATATGTTGGCAGTAAATCCGGTCGTCGGACTATCCGAACACATATGTACCTCGTACTACATTTTTACCGATTTACGAGACATGGTTGCCTTCTATCAAAGCACCATGCCTACCCAATTCTCCAGAAATATTCTTAAAGGAATATTTAATCTATGTCAGGTGTAGTATACGTAGTATTGCGTATTGCGATCTAGTACCAGATGTCACATGCAAGTCCTGGGGCTGGAATAGTGTCTGCCCCATACGAAGCATATATTGGATCACAAGAAACTAGTCTCTTTAATCGGATAATCATGACCTTGTCATATTATCCCGATGGTTGTAACCAATTAGAGTACCAGTTCTGTATCCCTGCTTGATCATCATCTCCATATGACTGAAGTGATACTTCCGTCTTGACATCACACTCAATACACTACGATTCTCAATAAACCCAGAAGAGGCGTACACAGAATCTGTTAAAGTCCTGGACGACCAAAACCAAAGAGTATTGATTTTCACAAGTACTAGCGATGCAAGTCTCAGGTTAATACCAAATACACCTACCATGATACGGATTCCCATAGACACATAGTCATACTACCAATGGGATTCTGAGGGGTCTATCCAGAGCGAAGCTGTTTCCGTACCATCGGTAAACACAACCTCCTATCACACTTGCATAAGTATCCAATACTTAACTATATGAGAATTATGTCGTTACGCTTCCATAACACGCACAAGTGAAATACTAGTCTATTCCGCATTATCGATGTCCAGTCTCGATAATACTACGACTAGGGATATTTAGTGATTAAACCTTTATGGATTGATATTGTCTCATATCTAATAATCCGGAACTAATCATAAGAACTTTTATCATTTTTATATTTAAGTAATCAAATTACAAAATGATAAAATGAAATTTCAATTGTCACATAGTTAATTTGTACAAAAACCACAATGTCTTTTACAAATAGTGACACTATGGGTCATAATTGTCCAACAGAAGTGGTTATCTCAAGTTTGTGTAATATATTGGTTTACTAACTTGGAACACGAAATTATGCAAAAGCCTATGTTGATGGTCAGATACAAATACCCAGTGTAACCTAATTAATCATATGTCTATGTCAACCAAGTTAACTGAATTCATTAAGATTAAGTTCCAATTATGGCTACCCCCGCCCGACAGGTATATGTCTATCCTGTAAGAAAATCCATTAAAGAGTTATATATCCTCAAGGAAGATCGTGGGCTATTAAGTCTAAGGCTGAAACCTAAAATTCAATTGTCAAGTTTATTTTAAGTTTACCAGATCAATCTTATTAATGACCAGTTAACAAGAAGCATTAAGCTTCAGACTTAATAAATAAACCTTTATATTACCCAAATTATAAAATAACCCCTTATAAACCGGTGATATTGGAATTCATCACAACCCCAGATAACGGACATAGTTACGTCACATATCTTAGGCTAATAAAAGCTTAAATAAAATAAAAGACATAAAGTAAATGATGTAAGTATATGCTAGAAATTAAAAAATGTAAAAGTAAAAGAAAAGAAAATGATGGGGGGGTTAGAGGATCCACTTTTATTAATACTATTTTAGATATCTACCTTATTATAATATATTAACTTTGTGTGATATTACCAACCGACCATATATGTGGTATCCTGATTAAGTCAAATTTATAATTAATTCCAACCGACCATACAGGCGATATCCAGTTTAGTCAGGTTAAAACAAATTTTATAATTAAGTCCAACCGACCATAAAGGCGGTATCCTCATTAAGTCAGGTTTTAAGTAGTTTATATATTATAATTAATGGAGAATAATCTTAATATTAGTAATAAAAGCTTTACCTTTCACCCCAGCAGGGGGGAGTTACCTCATCAATACTGAAAAGTAAAAATTGAAAAGTAAAGAAATGAAAGAACTATTGTGTAAAAGTAAATGAAATTAAATGCTGAAAGTAAAGACTGAAAAGTAAATAAAAGAAAGTACTAATGCGAAAATTAAATACTGAAAGCTATAAATAAACAAACAAGATACAATCTTCTTAGTATTCTTAAGGAATTCCTTAGAAGAAAGTATGAATTACAAATGAAATTTGGACCTCTATTTATAGAAAAAATTTAGCTTCACGCGTCGCGACGCGCGGTTGATTGTGGACGCGTGGCACAGAACTTCCAGAGATGAGGACATGTGGCGGGGTCAGTGTCGGCAGCTCAATAATTGTGTCGGCGTCGTGACGCATAAATTTATTGCTCGTCACGACGCTGACGTCAGCAAAGATGTGGATTGTCGGCAGCATGTGATGGTGACATGTAGCACGACGTAAGTTAGTAGATTTGCTGTGATGTTGACACGTGGCAGGCGCATGTTAGCAATGGCGCTTGATAGTAAAACTTCTCTGATTGGTCCACGTGTTTGGCGCATATTAGCAGTCTCCGACGCACGTTAGTAAACGGTGCATTTTAGCAAAACAACGGATTTTAGAAAGAAATTTACATTTTTACCTTTTTTGTCCGTTTTCCATTATTTTGGCCCTGAATTGCCTCCAGAGAGTCCTGTTATTTTATTTATCTACAAAATAACACAAAACACATCAAAATATTCACAGAACTGAAGAAACTATACAAAATATTAAGTTAAATGAGTGTGAAATAGTGATCTATTTACCACTCATCAGGGCACATGAGACATCTTCCATACTTAGATGACAGTCACATCACCAATCTATTCAGATAAGACCTCCGCCTGTTCATTGGGTGTGGACAGATCCTCAGGGTGTCTTGTGTGTGTCGAGATAAGATCTGTCAGTTCTGTGTACAGAACATATGTAGTCCATATATAATTAGAACTCAGATAAAAACCATGGGCCCGTGGTACACTTTAGAAGTAAGTTCTAAGTATTCTTTTAGAGATTTCTAATAGAGACGTCGATGTGACTGTCCCTATAGAGATTTGACGTTTACATCTATATCTCTGGGATATATCTGGATACATGTGACGAAGGAATTAAACATATGCCATGACCTCGACCTGTATGATTCAACGAGTTTATCTATGGCCGTCATAATTTACGGGTGGATAAATTACGGATACGAAATTGGATTTCGTGACGGTTTTGCCTGAATCTAGAGAGTCTCACTAGTGAAATATACTTGTAGAGCACTAGGGCAACTATTATGAATAATACTGATTATTTATAACTCGTTTTAAGGTTAAACGAAAAATATATGCAATTGGGCCTAATAGTCATTTCCTAATTTATGTGTATTTGTCTTTAATGATAGATTTTATTAAATACACGTTAATTAAATATTAAATTGTGATATTTGACATATATCATAAATATATATGTATTTGGATATTTAAAGTAAATATAATACATATAATTAAAATATTTGTATTTAAATAATTATTAACTATTTAATTGTTAAATAATTAAAGTAATTAAAAATATAAATATCTTTAGTTATGATATTTTTGGAGATGACTTTAGTTGCTTTATTTGACTTGTTATAAATCATCAAATGAACCAATGATCAAATACACAAGTGGTTAATGAAATAATTGAAACAAAAAAATATAGATATTTGTTTATGCTCCCAATTTTCGGCCAAGGGCATAATTGGTGAGTATAAATTATTTTGTTTCATTTTTCATTCTATTAGGTTAACAAGTTACCAAAAAGATAACAAAAAAAAAAGAGTTTAGAGCAAAGTTTAAAATATTCTATCATGCTTATCTTCAACATGTGTTGCTAGGATGTTGTATCTACCCTTTTAGTTTGTGTTTAAATGGTTGTGAACTTGTTTGAAAGATGAAAGCATGTATGATAATTAAAGTGAGATTATAATTGGTTATTAAGCTCTCTTTCAAATATTTGATAATCAAGTTACCATTCTAGAGTTGCTAAGCCACTAATTAATGACCTAGAATTGTTCCTGAGTTATTTTATGGTGGTGAGACTTGTTTGGTGTGGTAAATATTGAATTAAAGTGTTGGATTTATTTGATTTGGTGTAATTTGTAAATTTTAAGAGACTGTAAGATTTTGGTTCTTAACCCTTTCCAAATTTGGGATTTCCATATGTGTGATGTATTATGGTGTGTATATGATGCATATTAATTTTTGGGTTGATTGGATTTGATCTTGACATGTTTTGAATAAAAATGGACCAAATTACAAAAACTGAAAATTAAGTGTTCGGCAATTTAGAAATATTTGGGGATTTTGTTGCAATTTATTTTTGATGTGTTGGACATGTTGGAAATCATTTTAGAATTGATTTAGAATTATCCAAAATTATATTTGACAATTTGAGTACTAAAATGAACAAAGTGTAAATTTTAGGGGTCAAACGGTAATTTTCAAGAATATGATTTCTTGATTAAAATTTCAGTTTTTAAGTATTGGTTAATTAAATAAATTAGTTTATTTAATTGATCGAAGAAAAATTATTGAAATCGGAAAATTTTGATTTTCCGCTTACCGCTACGTTACCGGATATTCCCATAAATCCCATACAAAAACTTCCAAATGCTCATTACCAATGGACTGTTATGCCTTTTGGTCTCAAAGTAGCCCCATCTATCTTTCAAAAGGCCATGACTCATATATTTGAGCCCATCTTACATAGTGCTCTCATATACATTGATGATATTATACTGTTCTCGAAAGATAAAAAAGCCCATTATTAATTGCTTTAACAATTTGAGTACATAGTCCATAGTCCACGCCCTTGGTATCATGTTATCTGAAAAGAAGATTCATATTGGTCAAACCCGTATTAACTTCCTCTGGATGCACTTCCATGATAGAAAATACCAACTTGGTCCTCACATTGCACATGAACTTCTATGGTTCCCAAATGACCACATGTCCAGAAAGCAGATTCAACAATTCATTGGGATTGTAAATTATCTCAAGATGTTCCTGCCACATGTGTCCAAAGACACAAGCCAGTTGTCGAACCTATTAAAGAATAGAGCCTCACCTTGAGGGCCTGCCAGACAACAGCTATAAGAAATCTGAAGTAGATCACGCAGAATCCTCCACATTTAAATATTCCCAGTATCGGGAAAAGAATTTTGCAAATAGATGCCAGTGACAATTATTGAGGAGCAGTGTTGATTAAAAAGATTGATGATAAGAGTTCTTATATGGTCATGGTAGTGGTAAATTCAAAGACTCAGAAAAACACTACCACACAAAATATAAAGAATCTCTCGCTGTAAAATATGGAATCAAGAAATTTGAATTTCACCTCATCGGCTATCAATTTCTTGTCATAATGGACAATTCATCTGTTGGACAATTATGACCCATAACATCATTATTTTGTAAAGGACATGGTGTTCTTGTACAAAATTAACTATATGACAAAGGAATTGCTCTTTTATCATTTGTAATTGGATTACCTGGATATATAAATGATAAAAGTCCAAATGATTAGTTCCAGATTAATAAGATATGAGACAATATTAATCCACAAAAGGTTAATCATTAAATATCCCTAGTCGTATTATTATCGAGACTGGACATCGATAATGCAGAATAGGCTAGTATTGCACTTGTGCGCGTTATGGAAGCGTAATGGCATAGTTCTCATATATTTAAGTATTCGATACTTATGCAAGTGTGATAGAAGGTTCTATTTACCGATGGTACGGGAATAGCTTCGCTCTGGATAGACCCCTCAGAATCCCATTGGTAGTATGATTATGTGTCTATAGGAATCCGAATCAGGGTAGGTGTATTTGGTTTTAACCTGACACTTGCATCGCTAATACTTGTGACAATCAGTATACTTTGGTTTTGGTCATCCGGTGCTTTAACAGGTTCTGTGTACGCCTCTTCTAAGTATACTGAGAATCATAATGTATTGGGTGTGATGTCAAGATGGAAGTATCACTTCAGTCATATGGAGATGATGATCACGCAGGGATACGAAACTGGTACTCTTAAGTACTGCAGTAATCGGGATAATATGACTAGGTCATGATTATCCGATTATAGAGACTAGTTGCTAGTGATCCGATATATGCTTCGTACGGGGCATACACAATTCCAGCCCCAGGCCTAGCATGTAACATCCGATACTAGATCGTTATACGCAATACTTCGTATACTACGCCTGATAAAGATTATATATTCCTTTAAAGAATATTTATGGAGAATTGGGTAGGCACGGTGCTTTGCTAGAAACCAACCATGTCTTGTAAATCGGTAAGAACGTGGTACCGGGTACGCACATCTTTGGATAGTCTGATGACCGTATTTACTGCCAACATATCCAGGGATCTCTTGGGTCGCTTCCCAAAGATTCACCGATGAGATTTGACTCGAACAGAATTAATATGGGATTAATTATGAGAGAGAAAATTACTCTGGGATTAATTACGGCAAGAATTAATCTGGAATTAATTAACAGAGAAAGAATTAATCTGGGATTAATTGCGTTGAGAATTTATCTGGGATTAAATTCGTAGAGAATAGAGAACGCGGTTAATTTGGAATTAATCGGTCAAATAAATTTAATAGTGAAATTGGATTTTTCTATTTAATTTATTTATTTGAGCTAAAATAATATATCGGATATATTAATTGAAATTAGATTTCAATGCGGAATTAAAATTGGATTTTAATTTAAGCGAACTAATTAATTTAGAATTAATTCGCAAGCGACTTTCATAACAATTTTGCAAGGCATAATTATTTAATTAAATTGGAATTAATTATGTCGTAACGGTAAATTCATTTAATTCGGAATTAAACGAACCCGGGCCCGAGCGAAGTTGCGTGTTGGATTGTTCGACTTAAATTTGGAATTTAAAGTGGGGCCCACCAACTTACATCAACGTCTTTGACTAGTGATGGAATTTGGTAATTGGTTGGGTGAAAAGCTTGGATTGCTTTTAAAACACTCAAACCAAATCCTACAGACCAACTTTATATTTAAAAAAAGTAGTCAACTTTGGAAGTTACACTTACTATTCACTCTCTCCTCCAATTTCCTCTCTTGGAAGAAACTTTAAGCTCTCTCCATGGAATTTTTGTTTAAAAAATTCAAGCTTGCTAGCACATTTAGAGTCATAAGAAGGTGATAGGGAAACTCACCCATGAGTTTGGAATTCAATTTGAAGGCTTGGAGCTTCCATTACATCCATGAAAAACTTGATTTTCTTTACCAAGCATTGTGAGTATTTCCGCAACTCGTCTTATTTATTCACACACAAATCACTCTTAGAGATCCTTGGCATGTTCCAGGAACACTAATAATGGTATCATAGCGTCCTAATTTTGATTTGAAAATCTAGGGTTCATATACTTTAATTTGGGATTTTTGGCTTGGAGCTTGATTTGCCTAAATTGATGGTAGGGTTATTTTTGTATGATGTTAAATTGGATTTGTGCATTGTTGGATTTGTGAAATATTAAATAGATAAAAAATCCCCAAATTCTAAGCATGGTCGAATGTATGCCCTAGGAACAATTATGGTAATTTTTTGATTTTAGACAATTGGATATGTTTAAAGCTTGAAATAAATCTTGTATGTTTATTTAATTGGATTGAAATCAAATTGAGTTTTATTTTGTGCTCTATTTCCTTGAAGTGTGAAACATGTAATAGATTGATTTTGCTTCAATTTATGTTGGCCATTAATTGGAAATGTTGAGCATGATTAATTTAGATTAATTAGTGTTTTGGAAACATTAGATTAATTGATTAATTATGTTAATTGCACTTTAATTAAATTAATATGTAATTTGGAATGATGTGTTAATTTAATTTGTTGTAATTGGGCTTAATGTACTTGGTTGGGCCAAGTTTGGTTTAGGACAATTGGGTTGGATCCAATTGGGCCTAAAACCATTTCCATATAGTCCAAATATGACAATTGGGCCTTTAAACAATTTAATTGGGCCTAATGGGCCTAAATTGATTTTTGGCAAAAAGGGTGATTCCTTAATTGGGCCTTGGCATTTGGGTTTGATCCATATTGGCCAAATCACATGCCTTAAGAATTAATTGAAAGCCCATTGGACTTTAATTATATTGACATTGGATGTTAATTGGGTCTTTGAGACCCAGTAAGATTGGATTTAGAATCTCAGTCTAAAAGGCACTATTAATAAGTGTAATTATTTAATTTGGAATTAAATATGAATTAGTATTGGATATAATTTAAATTGGATTTAAAATTGTAGTTCGATAAAATTCAAGAATACGTACTTTGAGTATTTATTCTTAAACGAGTTGGACTCGCGCAAATCAAATCGTTGTTTGAATATTGGATGGTCATTAATTCAAAGACTAATTAATTAGATTAGATTGATTGAATAACATGCTTTGTGTGAATACTTGGATGTATTGTATGAATAATGTGTATCAGATGGATATTAGAATGGTGAGGGCAATTTTGGAAATTGTGGTAATAAATTTAGAATTTATTAAATTGGACCTGCGTGTCCAGCCTATTATCTCTTTTCTCATTATATTTCTCTTCTCACCAATTACCCTCAAATTAAATGAGGTTTCTTTAGAAGTATTATGTAATTGGGTAGAAGTGAGAATGATGCTAGCGGGAGAGAGGAAATGGAGAGATTTGTTCTAGGAACAAAGTTTGTTATATATCCATCCGCATATCATTATTAATTTATTTCACGCCTTATTATGATTTTAGAATGCATGCTTAAGGGTGTATGATGAGACCTAATCAAAGATAATATTGGTTGCCAATTTACGCGAAAAACCATAATTCAATATTAAGCGTTTTTCCTTCCATTGAGTGGTTCTCTCTCAAGATCCAAGATTGGCATTGGTTTTTTGGCCAAAGTCAAGTCCTTTGTCCATCGCGGATGTGTTAGAACCATGTAAGCTTTGTTACATATCGCGTGTCTTGGGCAGTTGTGACTTGTTGGCCAAAGTCAAGGTCACTTCTCGTTCATCGACCTTGATTACGAAGTTTTCCCACTGTCAATGGGTCGCGCTTAACTAGAATCATTAAGCTTGTTGAGCCAAAGCCAATGCTTAGTTAATTTAGAGGAAAAAGGTTAGGAAATATATTAGATATATTTACATATATTGGATATATGTTTCGGACTTGGAGGTCCACCTACTGGATTTAGGAATTGATGGGATCCAATTGATCTTAGAGATCTGCCTAGTTACGTTTCATACAACTTGTTGGCCAAAGTCAAGGTTGTGTGTTATTTAACGGGATCCTAGCCCACTAGGAAACTAGGTTTCCCGAGTAATCCACAGAGGGTTAGAGGCTCGCCGAAAAATAGTGGGAGGCAAGTGTTAAATTTGCAATTTCGCTTAGATATTTCCCAACACACACTCTTTTATTTAATTTATCGTTGTTATAAATATATTAGTTGGACTAATATTTAATATTGCTTTCTTTGAACAGTTAGATTGTACAAGACACTACTTCATTTGTAGTTGGTTATATAGTTGGACTTTAGTAATCATTACATTTGAATGTAACCGATCATTTGTAGTTGATTGTATAGTTGGACTATAATAATCATTACATTTGATTGTACCCGAAATTATTGATTGGATATTTGGACTATAACAATCAATATAGATGAAAGATTAGCGTAAAAGAACATAATCATAGGTGAAAATATCTTTAACGGCGTAAATTTTCAGATTGGGAATTGAATCTCAGGATAGTCCTGGAAGCCAAGAAGTTACTCTATATAATAGAGAAACCTCTCGGGCCTGAGCCTGAAGTTGAGCAAATAGTAGAGCATGAGTTTTGGAAGACCCATCGTGACGAAAACTTTAGTGCTCAATCCATCATGCTTTCCGCAATGACTCATTAATTTCGTCGTCAGAACTAAGGATTAGATCATTATACCATGATGTTGAAATTGAAGGATCTTCACAAATCTAACCTTAGATCTTAAAAGTATGAATTGCAAAAGAAGCTCTTTCGCTCGCGTATGTCAGAGGGTACATCTGTTGAGCACTAGGTATCGTAGATGATTGCTGACATTGAATATCTAGGTTAGCTAGGTATTACCTATGAGGCCGAGACTTCCATAGATTTGATCTTACAGTCTCTACCCGATAGATGGGGCATGTTCATCATGAACTAAGAGAAAACTCTTGGAGAGTTAATGGCTATGCTAAAGGAGGCAGAGCCAAAGCTTCCAAAAGGGCGAGAAGCGCAAGACGCATCTTACTTCGACATCCATGAAGGCCAATGTTTGGCTGAAGGCTTTTGGGGTGTGAATAAAGGGCAAAGGCAAAATCGTCACTGTCTTCTGGGAAGACAAAAGGACATATCCCAAGATGTCTGCCTACATTGTGGCAAACGAGGTCACTGGAAGCGTGACTGCCATATGGACAAGGTAGACATGAAGGAAGTGAAGACGGGCAAGGCTCTGACTTCAGGTATGTTTGTCATAAACATATCCACAGCTAGTTTTAAACATTCGATTTTTTATACTGAATTTGTTACATACATATGTACTGACATGCGAGATTTGCTGATTAGCAGGAGACAGGCTTTAGATGAGATTGACCTGCGAGTCAAAAACGGGACGAGAGTCGCTGTTTTGGTTGTGGGAACCTAAGTTTTGGAACTGCCCTTTGGGCATGTACTTAAATTAGGAAACTGTTATAATGTACCTAGGTTGACTAGAAACATTATCTCTATATTTAGTTTAACCCGTTGCAGGTATACCTTTATGTTCATGAACACTAAGTGTTTTGTTTATAAAGATGATATTGAGATATACACATTAGATGTGAATAACAGTACTTATATTTTTAATATAAACAAATCTCAAACATATAACATGGAAAATAAATGGCTCAAATTGAATTAATCAGATGAGACTTATTTGTGGCATTGTTGTCTGGGACACAATAAACAAGACTAGTATATCCTTACTTTTGAAGAGTGGATACTTGGACAGATTTGAACCTAATTCAAATGACGTCTGCGAATCTAGTTTATTAGGTAAAGTGCTTAAAACGCCTTTTAACGGTAAAGGTGTACGTGCCACCGAGCTGTTAGCCCTCGTTCATGGTGATGTATGTGGGCCCATGTCTAGCTAGGCTAGAGGTGGTTATGAGTACTTAATAACCTTTATGGATGTTGCATCGCGTTATAGTTATGTGTATCTTATGACACACAAATCGGAAACATTTGATATATTCAAAGAGTTTCGACACGAAGTAGAAAAACAGACCGGAAAAAGTATTAAAACATCACGATTGGACCGTGGTGGAAATACTTAAGCAATAAGTTTCTCGATTACTTGAAAGAGTATAGTATTCTTTCACAGTGATCTCCTCCTGGAACACTTCAATTGAATGGTATGTCCGAACGGAGAAACTGAACCTTGTTGGACATAGTAAGGTCAAGGATGAGTTGCTCTGAGCTGCCAATTTCCTTCTAGAGACACGCATTGAACAGTGCAATACTTATTTTGAATAAGGTTCCGTCAAAGTCTGTTGGACAGACTCCGTATGAAATATGGACAGGAAAGAAATCGGGTTTCACATTCTTGAAGATTTGGGAATGCTAGGCATATGTTTGGATGGTACCGAAATAGAACAAAAATCGGATAAGTGCCTATTTATAATTGGTTATCCTAGGGAAACCAATTCCATAACCCACAAGAGAACAAGGTATTTGTTTCTCTCCATGTGGTTTTCCTAAGAGGAATTCCTATATACAGTGGTAAGTGAGAGGAAAGTAAAACTCGATGAAAATCGGAGTGATACTATTCCTGGCACCAAATTCCTTACGGAACATAAACAGTTCATCAGGGATGAGACTGTACCACAATCTTCTAATACACAAGAACCGCGTAGGTCGAAGAGAGTCAGAAAACAAACTTAGAGGTATGGGTTTCTGATCTCACCTCACAAAGATATTAATCTTATTGAGGATAATGAGCCGGCCACGTATGAAGAAACAATACAAGGTATCGACTCCGGTTTATGGCAAAGTGCCATGAAGTCCGAAATGGATTCCATGTATACCAACCAAGTTTGGACATTGGTTGATGTACAAGAAGGCATTGTGCCTATTGGTAGCAAATAGGTCTTCATGGTGAAGACACACATGAATGGCAATATACAAACGTACAAAGCTAGGCTTGTAGCGAAAGGGTATCGTCATCAACATAGTATCGATTATGACGAAACCTTTTACCTGTTGCCATGATTAAATCCATTCGGATAATGCTTGTTATTGCAGCATATTTCATAATGAAATATGGATAATAGTCATCAAAACCGCTTTCCTTGACGGAAACCTTTTGGAGGATTTTTTATACAACATCCTGACGATTTTATCGTGCAATCGATCCATTTATGGATTGAAGCAAGCATTGTGTTTGACTGGCGTAAACACACACGTATAACGCAAGCACACGTATCGTTCAAGTAGAATAAAAAGTATCGATCCCACGAGGACTTAATTCCTACTGTTGTTACTAATTATTGAATCTATTTATTTACAAGTATCTAATTAGGGGAGAAGAGAATGATTGTTCTTTTGGTTGGTTGAATGTGGATTTGCTAAATAAATAAATAAAGATACAAAAGAAAATACAAAGGAAAATAACAAAAGACTCAAATATCTAGGGTCGTGATTCCACACAATATTTTTCTAAAAATGAATTGATTCTCTTATATATGTGTAATAAATCAGTTTGCTAACCTGGAACACGAAGATATGCAAAAGCCTCTTCCGATGGCCAGACGTAAATACCCAGTATAACCCAATTAATCATATTCCTATGTTAACCAAGTTACATAAATTCATTAAGGTCAAGTTCCAATTATGGCTACCAACGCCTGACATGTATATTCCTATCCTGTAAGGAAATCTATTAAAGGATTATATATCCTCAAGGAAGATCGTGGGCTATTGAATTTAAGGCTGAAACCTAAAATCCCTTCGTCAAGTTCATTTTATGTTTCCCAAATCAATTTTATTAATGGCCAGTTAACAAGAAGCATTAAGACTAAGACTCAATAAACAAACTAAAGAATTACCAATAAAAAGAAAATCAATTATTAAATGTGTGGATATTGTGTTTCATCACTTCCTTAAAATAAAAATAAAATACTCGGTTAGGGGATCCACTTTTACTATTTATAATTTAGAAATCTCCCTTATTATAATATAGAATTTATCCGTGCTATTACCAACCAACCATATAGGTGGTATCCTCATTAAGTCAGATTTTAATTAAGTCCAACCAGCCATAAAGGCGGTATCATTATTTGTCCATAAACCAGCCATATAGGCGGTAATTATTTGTCACCTAAAGACCGGCGATATAGGCGGTGTATCATTATGTCAAATAAATAAAACCAGCCATTAAGGCGGTAATCCTTTTAATTTGAAATATAATTTCCATATTATAATTAAGGAAAATTAATCTAAACTAAAATAAGAAATGCTTCACCATTCCCCAGCGAAAATCTAACTACAAAACATAAAAGAAAATAAAAGAAAAGAAACTACTACTATTACTAAAAATGAAAATAGATAATTTATATTACAAAAAAGTAAACAAACAAGATGCAATCCTTAAATTCCTTATAAAAACCTAAAGAAAGAATGAGTTTTACAAATGAAATGACTTGGTATTTATAGGAAAATTCAAAGGCTTCCACCAATTGCTCCACCAAACACTCCACAAAACACTCCACCAAACATGCCACAAAACACTCCACCAAACACTCACCCAAATATGGCACCAAACAAGGCACCAAACATGGCACAAAACACTCCAACAAACATGCTTGCATGTTTGGTTGAAGTTTGACAAATGTTTAATATTTTTGATAATGACTTTAGTAATTAAACATAACACAATTTCGGATTGTTTATCAATTTCGGTCATGAAACCTTCATAATTATAAATTATTTTGTTCTTCAGAGTTGTAGATCTTTGCGTTTTCTTTAATCTGCAACTTGAATCACCTCAATCCAATATCGGAGTAAAGAGCTATGCCCAAAATACAAAAGTTGCGCAAAATTGGAATTTCTGAAACTGTACTTCGTGACGCGTATAGTAAATTTCCGTTTTCGCCATGTTTTTGCTATGGATTTCATCGTTTTAGCCCCAAGTTGATTCCATTAAGTCCCGATACTTTATATAGTAAAAGGGGCGATAAATATTGATATATTTTCCGCTCATAACACCCAAAAACCTAATATTTTGCTAGTCATCGAGCAAAACGACAAAATAAAATACAAAAAATAATTAAAATTAAACTAAGTCACTTTCGTAGGGATCACGGTTGCATTTAGCATATGCAACAAGCCTTTAAACCCCTAGGTGTCCCTATTGGACGAGTTATAGTTTCGTGAAGGCTTACAGCAATGATACCCACAAACGTTTGATAAAAGTAAAAATATAGTAAAACTAATGCACACAAAAGCAAAAAGACAAGAGAAAAGAGAATAAAGAAGTTAATGACTAAAGATGTGAAACTTCTTATCCAAGTCAATAATTATTTTGTTTCTTTCTAAATTACTGAGTAAGTAAATTCTCTGATTATTTTTACCATTCTCCATATACACAACCAATAAAATATTAATCAACTCATTTTGCCCACAATAGTCACAAGTGTAGTTGAAAAAAGAGTAATATTTTTGTCCTAAAGTTATATCAGAATTCACACATTTTTTTTAAGCAATGGAATAATTTTTCTGATTTTTCCGATATTTTTTTTATTATTTATATACAATATATTCCATCTATGTAGCGAGCTTTGGGTCGGTGGCTCCCAAACAAGTTGGCTTTAGGGCACCAGGTATTAAGACACCCATACGGACTTCATTACTCAGACTTCAGATATATATATATATATATATATTTGGCAACATCTTCAATCCATGTAACGAACTTTGGCCAGTGACTCCCAAACCAGTTGGCTTTAGAGCACTAGGTGTTAAGACACCCTTACAGACTTAATAACTCGGATCTCAGACTTTTTTTTCACTTTTTTTTACTCCATTGCCATTTATAGATGCTTCCTCCAATTAAACTATAGCATTTAATATTAAAAACTTTTCAATTACAACTCATGTTCGTATGTTACCATGCATGTTGATAATACTTGTCAACTGAGCATATGAAGATCCATTTTAATCAGTTTTATGGAGAGTTCACAAATTAAATAATTCAAAAGGAAATAAATAAAAATTAACTTGTTTCGAAAATGGGTTTGAGATACGTCTCAGGAGTGGAAATTCCTTTTACAGCTATCTCACACCAATTTCACTTGATTAATCATATTAAAAACACAAAAACACAAAATATTTTTTTGATTTTTGTAAAATTTTTCAAATTTTTTGTATTTTTCGAAAAATAAAAACATCAAATACAAAAAAATACTAATAAACTAATCCCCTCCCCTAAACCTAAATGAGACATTGTCCCCAATGTCTTAAACAGTAGAAGAAGAGTTTAGAAGATAGTATCTGGTTAGCTAAAATTCTACATCTAAATGAAAAGTTAAAGGTTAAGATCCAGATTAATCCGACGCCTCTTACCATGATCGTTCTCGGACCAATTTATCTTTGAAATGATAGGGTCAATTTGTGGTTCAAAGGCTAAGATTCGGTTAATTAAATCTGGGGCAGTTCTGGCAGTGAAGAGGGTTTCTTTTACAATTTTTGACACGAACCCATTTCTCCAGGCGTCATCAAGAAACACACAAAGAAAATCATAAAATCCATCAACGTTGTATAGTCCAAGCGGTTTCTGGTGTATGTTCAGGTTTTCCAAAGATAACACTGTAAAAATTTCCTCCATTGTGCCCAAACCACCTGGCAAAGCAATAAAAGCATCAGCACGGTTAACCATTTCTATTAGTCGTTTAGACATACCTGGAAGGATTAGTTCCTCTCAGTTTGATGGTCCAATCGGATTCGCATCTGCCAAATGTTTTGGGATGATTCCCAGGACTTGACTGCCTCCATCCTGTACGGCCTTTGACATGATACCCATTAGTCCAAGATTGCCCCTCCATATACTAAGTGCATATTCATTTCGGCCATGACTCGACCCAATTCCTGTGCTACCTCTATGTATTGTGGTTTAGTACCAACACTAGTACCGCAAAACACACATATGTTCTCAAGTCGTCTTCTTGAAGTGGCTTCCATTTTTTTTTTCTTTCTCAAACCTGGATGCCTTCAAAAGTGCAATGACGGGCTGAATTTATAATACCTGAAAAAGGGTGAGTAATAATAGCACTAGTATATTCCAAATGACGATTGTTAGCTAAATAAAATAAATCATGAAAGGCCAAAAATTCTGGATCCTATCGGCGAAAATAAAGATAATTACAACGGAAAAGTAAACCAAAACAATTATTAAGGCAACGAAATTGTGTACTCAATACGCTACTCGCTTAGTACAAATTCATTAGGATGCGTCTCAAGAATCCATTCTTTACTCAGCCATCACTAATGAATTAGCTCTCTTCTCTGTGATTGCCAAACACCATTCCTTCTTAAATGCTCCGTTTGTGCTTTTCCCTGAAAAACTAACACACAAAATTAAAAACTCTACAACATGTATACACAAAATGTGAAAATAGAATTTACAACAAATTGTATGGGTTGCCTCACTGCTAGCGCTAAATTTTTCGTCTTCAGCCAGACGTGACTGAAATCCATCTGTCTAGGAGGTTTCAGTGTCATTTTGGATGTTCGATTAAAGACATTCCCATGTGCGTTGCTTTTGAAGGGTCTTTTCCAACGATAAGGTGGCAAAAAGAATTTTGTCCCATTCAATGCTTGTGCCACCTTCTTAAACTTTGTCGCTCCAATGGTTCCTGAAAAGAAAGAAAGAAAATCAGAAGGTCTCGTTTGGTGCTTGACTTTGAATGGAAGTTCCATTCTGTCAAGCTTCTGGGCGATATCTCTAAATTGTACTCCTCATAACAGTGATGTTTCGCCTGAATGCTTTGGATCTTCAATAAGGTCAGACATTTGCTCCTCCATTTGCGCTGTTTCTTGCTCCACATTTTCTTCATAGATGTATTTTAAGAATTCCACGTTCAGTTCTTCATCTTTCATCTGTGAAATGCAAGCTCCATAAGTGTCAACCTGAGGATGTAAAGAAATATCAGATTTTAGGTTTTCATCCTCTGATGGGACTGGCTCAGAAAAATCTTCTTCGAACATTTGTGCAATGGAAGCTCCGAGATCTTCATTTTGAATATGGAAAGTTTCATCCTCCCTTGTTGGTGCAGTTGGTACAAACAGCTCTGCTTCTTCATCCTCGTCAGAGTCTGAATAATAAAAATCAAACAGAGACATTGCTGGTTTGGGCCCCTGAACTGATACCTCTGGTTGTTGATTCTGCTAAGCCTCTTCCTGTATTAAGGTATCATTGTGAAATGTTTGGTACTCGAAAGCTTCATCAGTGTCATCTGAAAATGCTACTTGAGGTATGTAGTTCTGATTTTCTGTTAATTGTCTCGTCTGTTCTGTCAGTCTCTGAATGGATGCTGATTGTCTCTTAATACTTTTGAATTGATTTTGGACTGATTCAAGCATTATATCCAACTTTTCATCTTGCTTCGTGAACCAATATTTGAGAATGTCAACCATCTGTTTTTTCTCTGATGGTTCTGGTTCTTGATGAAAATCATAGGTGGATGGTGGATAAGATGGAAGATGTTGTTTTGTGAAATATATTGGCTCTTCGTACCTTGATTGATTCCAATAATTCTGCCACTCTGAAAGGTATATACATTGATCTCTCGGGTGGTTACCATCACATATTACACATCTCCCTATTTCGTTATGTTGAGCAAATGTAGTATTGCTTGGTTCTGACATCCAATGATAATTTTTGGGTTGGAAAATAGGCCTCAGAAAATCGGATTGTTGCTCTCTGGATTGGGGTGTATCTTCTTCTAGTAAAGCTCATAATCTTGCAATATCCCAATAGTATTCCATTGTTCAACCACCTGAAATAAAAGAAATAAAAAAAAATAAAAATAAAGAAAATTAGATACAAGTAAATTAGATAGCTTCAAAATTAATAACTCAAGAAAAATAAGTCCCCGGCAACGGCGCCAAAAACTTTACCGGCGTAAACACACACGTATAACGCAAGTGCACGTATCGTTCAAGTAGTATAAAAAGTATCGATCCCACGAGGACTTAATTCCTACTGTTGTTACTAATTATTGAATCTATTTATTTACAGGTATCTAATTAAGGGATAAGAGAATGATTGTTCTTTTGGTTGGTTGAATGTGGATTCTCTAAAAAAATAAATAAAGATACAAAAGAAAATACTAAGGAAAATAACAAAAGACTCAAATATCTAGGGTCGTGATTCCAAACAATATTATTCTAAAGATGAATTGATTCTCCTATATAAGTGTAATAAATCAGTTTGCTAACCTGGAACACGAAGATATTCAAAAGCCTCTTCCGATGGTCAGACACAAATACCCAGTATAACCCAATTAATCATACTCCTATGTTAACCAAGTTACCTAAATTTATTAAGGTCAAGTTCCAATTATGGCTACCAACGCCCGACAGGTATATTCCTATCCTATAAGGAAATCTATTAAGGGATTATCTATCCTCAAGGAAGATCGTGGGCTATTGAATCTAAGGCTGAAACCTAAAATCCCTTCGTCAAGTTCATTTTAAGTTTCCCAGATAAATCTTATTAATGGCCAGTCACCAAGAAGCATTAAGACTAAGACACAATAAACAAACTAAAGAATTACCCATAAAAAGAAAATCAATTATTAAATGTGTGGATATTGTGTTTCATCACTTCCTTAAAATAAAAATAAAATATTGGGGGTTAGGGGATCCACTTTTACTATTTATAATTTAGAAATCTCCTTTATTATAATACAGAATTTATCCGTGCTATTACCAACCAACCATATAGGTGGTATCCTCATTAAATCAGATTTTAATTAAGTTTAACCAGCCATAAAGGCGGTATCATTATTTGTCCATAAACCAGCCATATAGACGGTAATTATCTGTCACCTAAAGACCGGCCATATAGGCGGTGTCAAATTTTGTGAAATAAATAAAACCTGCCTTAAGGCGGTAATCCTTTTAATTTGAAATATAATTTCCATATTATAATTAAGGGAGATTAATCTAAACTAAAATAATAAAAGCTTCACCCTTCCCCAGCGAAAGTCTAACAACAAAACATAAAAGAAAATAGAAGAAAAGAAACTACTACTATTACTGAAAATGAAAATAGATAATTTAAATTACAAAATAGTAAACAAACAAGATGCAATCCTTAAATTCCTTATAAAAACCTAAGGAAAGCATGAGTTTTATAAATTAAATGGCTTGGTATTTATAGGAAAATTCAAAGGCTTCCACCAATTGCTCCACCAAACACTCCACAAAACACTCCACCAAACATGCCACAAAACACTCCACCAAACACTCCACCAAACATGGCACCAAAAAGGCACCAAACATGGCACAAAACACTCCACCAAACATGTTTGCATGTTTGATGGAAGTTTGACAAATGTTTAATATTTTTGATAATGACTTTAGTAATTAAACATAACACAATTTCAGATTGTTTATCAATTTCGGTCATGAAACCTTCAGAATTAGAAATTATTTTGTTCTTCAAAGTTGTATATATTTGTGTTTTCTTTAATCCAAAACTTGAATCACCTCAATCCAATATTGGAGTAAAAGGTTATGCCCAAAATAAGACAGTTGCGCAAAATTGGAATTTCTGAAACTATACTTCGTGATGCGTATAGTAAATTTTCGTTTTCGCCATGTTTTTGCTCCGGATTTCATCGTTTTAGCCCCAAGTTGATTCCGTTAAGTCCCGATACTTTATTTATCTTCAAAATACATAAAAAAATATCAAAACGTTCATTAAACCCGAGAAACTAAACAAAATATTAGGTAAAAGGGGCGGTAAATATTGCTATATTTTCCGCTCATCAGTGTTCTTGGAACCAACGTTTTGATGAGATCATATTACAATATGGTTTCATTAAAAATGAAAATGATTCTTGTGTATATAAGAAGGTTAGTGGGAGCGCACTGATAATGGTTGTCTTATACATTGATGATCTATTATTTCTTTGAAATAACATTCCCATGTTAACAATCGGTGAAAGCTTGGATTTCATTAAAATTCTCCATGGAATACTTGGGAGATGCAACCTTTATTTAGGAATAAGGATCTTCTGGGATAGATCTAAAAGTTATTGGCACTCTTCGAGAAATCGTACATTGTTAGACATGTACGCGACCCGGTGTCTCATATGCTTTGAGCATCTGGAGTCACAATCAGGACAATCCAGGTGATGGTCAATGGATTGATATTAAGAACATCCTTGAGTATCTTAGACGAACTAAGGATGCTTTCTTAAGCTATGGAGAAAGAGAACTTGAAGTGACTAGGTTCACCATTGCAAGTTTCCAAACCGATAATGGCGACTGTAAGTCGCAATAAGGGTACGTATTTTGTTTGAACAACGGAACAGTGAGCTGGAAATCTTCCAAGGAAGATACTGTTGCCGATTCAACCACAAAAGGGGAATATATTGCTGCAGCTGAGGTAGTAGAATAAACATTTTGGATCCATAAAATTCCTAATTAGATTAGGAGTAGTTCTGTTAGCAGCTGAGTTATGCTACAGCACAGACTAAAGAATTACGGTCTCATCAACGATCCCAGTATGTACTTCGACAGTTTTATCTGATTCGTGAGATCATACATCGTGGCGATATGATGATCGAATAAATCGCATCAGATGATAACCTTGTAAATCCGCTGACGAAAGCGATATCTCAGCATAAGCATAAGTGACCTGTACATAGTTCAAGTGTCGGACAGTTGAGTTATTGGCTATAGGCCAAGTGGGAGATTATTGGACAATTATGACCCATAGCATCACTATTTTGTAAATGACATGAAGTTCTTGTACAAAATTAACTATGTGACAAAAGAAATTGCTCTTTTATCATTTGTAATTGGATTACCTGGATATATAAATGATAAAAGTTCATATGATTAGTACCAGATTAATAAGATATGAGACAATATTAATCCATAAAAGGTTTAATCATTAAATATCCTTAGTCATAGTATTATCGAGACTGTACATCGATAATGCGGAATAGGCTAGTATTGCACTTGTGCGCGTTATGGAAGCGTAATGGCATAGTTATCATATATTTAAGTATTGGATACTTATGCAAGTGTGATATGAGGATCTATTTACCGATGGTACTGGAATAGCTTCGCTCTGGATAGACCCCTCAGAATATCATTGGTAGTATGATTATGTGTCTATGGGAATCCGAATCAGGGTTGGTGTATTTGGTCTTAACCTGAGACTTACATCGCTAATACTTGCGACAATCAGTGTACTTTGGTTTTGGTCGTCCGGGGCTTTAACAGGTTCTGTATATGCCTCTTCTGGGTATACTGAGAATCGTAGTGTATTGGGTTTGATGTCAAGATGGAAGTATCACTTCAGTCATATGGAGATGATGATCACGCAGGGATACGGAACTGGTGCTCTTAAGTACTGCAGTCATCGGGATAATATGACTAGGTCATGATTATCCGATTATATAGACTAGCTGCTAGTGATCCGATATATGCTTTGTACGGGGCAGACACAATTCTAGCCCCATGTCTTGCATGTGACATTCGATATTGGATCGTTATACGCAATACTTCGTATATTACGCCTGATAAAGATTATATATTCCTTTAAAGAATATTTTTGGAGACTTGGGTAGGCATAGTGCTTTGCTAGAAGCCAACCATGTCTTGTAAATCGGTAAGAACATGGTACAGGGTACGCACATGTTCGAATAGTCCAATGACTGTATTTACTGCCAACATATCTAGGGATCTCTTGGGTCGCTTCCCAAAGATTCACCGATGAGATTTGACTCGAACAGAATTAATCTGGGATTAATTATGAGAGAGAAAATTAATCTGGGATTAATTACGGCAAGAATTAATCTGGGATTAATTAACAGAGAAAGAATTAATCTGGGATTAATTGCGTTGATAATTTATCTGGGATTAAATTCGTCCAGAAGAGAGAACGCGGTTAATTTGGAGTTAATCGGTAAAATAAATTTAATAGTGAAATTGGATTTTTCTATTTAATTTATTTATTTGGGCTAAAATAATATATCATATATATTAATTGAAATTAGATTTCAACGTGGAATTAAAATTGGATTTTAATTCAAGCGAACGAATTAATTTAGAATTAATTCGCAAGCGACTTTCGTAATAATTTTGCAAGACATAATTATTTAATTAACTTGGATTTAATTATGTCGTAATAGCAAATTCTTTTAATTCGGAATTAAACAAACCCGGGCCCGATCGAAGTTACGTGTTGGATTTTCCGTCTTAAATTTGGAATTTAAAGTGGGGCCCACCAACTTACATCAATGTATTTGTCTAGTGATGAAATTTGGTAATTGATTAGGTGAAAAGCTTGGATTGCTTTTAAAACACACAAACCAAATCCTACACACCAACTTTATATTTAAAAAAAAAGTAGTCAACTTTGGAAGTTACACTTACTATTCACTATCTCCTCCAATTTCCTCTCTTGGTCGAAACTTCAAGCTCTCTCTATGGAATTTTTGTTTCAAAAATTCAAGCTTGCTAGCACATTTAGAGTCATAAGAAGGTGATAGGGAAACTCACCCATGAGTTTGGACTTCAATTTGAAGGCTTGGAGCTTCTATTACATCTATGAAAAACTTGATTTTCTCTACCAAGCATTGTGAGTATTTCCGCAACTCCTCTTGTTTATTCACACACAAATCACTCTTAGAGATCCTTGGCATGTTCTAGGAACACTAATATCATCTTTCCCAAATATTCTTGAATTCAAGAAAAATGCACTTCCTGATAAGTATTTCTTGAGGCTAATAGAATGGTTTTCTAAGTATGATTTCACAGTTTAGCATATACAATGAGACCATAATTTGATTTCAGACATACTCTCAAGATGTTATACTCTCCATCTTGTTACCTCTATCAGCTTCATTCCTCTTGTTTCTATGACAAGTCCACATAAGCCATATGTTTCTTCTCACCTGATCCACACAAGTGAGCACAAGAAATATTTCCCTACAATCGTTACCCTCACCAGTCTTAACCAAATCCAGACCTACGCCAAAAATCATATGTTCCATTTCCAATAAAAAATCCAACATATCAAAAGGACCATTTTTCTTTCTCTAAGTTTTATCGAGACTACCCCTTCATAAGAGGTTTCTACCTTCATTCCTCTATGAACACGACCTCTGATGAGTTATGGTATATGTGGTGTCTCACATTACTCTACAGTGGTATATTTGTCTTCTCAGTTTGGTCCATGTATAAACATCTCAACAACAATAAATATAGAACTTCGTTGGTTTGGAAATTTCTTGAATGGTTCAATCCATTCCAATAGTGATGAGATGAAATCACTCAAACCATAGAAAGAGAGAAACTCTGGTTTCAACCTCTCAGCGTGACTTCTAAGTTTACTTCTATCTGGATCATCCGCAGGCCATATTTCCAACATCCCGAGACCATGATAATTTTTACTCAGAGCCAAGCTTATGAATGGAGAAGCATTCTTGATTCCATTCTTCTACAAGACAATAGTTTAATCACTGAGATTGTTAATCATCTTACGGTCCTCAATAATTTCCAGCCTAATCATGCATCAATCCATAGAACCTCTCTCGGTCCTAAGCATGAGATGTTTATTGTTCCCAGTAATGGTATGGATGATCTGCCAGATGTTATTCTCAAGGAAGAAGAGCCTAGTTCCATTACCACTCTGTTCTAAGACTCACAAGACCCTTATACAGACTTTGAAGAAGAAAAGTCACCAACTCTTCTCGAGTACATTCCTTCAGAAAATGAAGCATGGTTCAAATGTTTTTGTGGCTATGAAGCATGGTTTAAAAGTGTTTGTGGTTATTCAATCACCTCTCATGATTCGGAGTATAAGAACTACAACCTGTCACCATGTCATAGCATGTGAAAATTAGCTTTTTTCACGTGCTACTTTAATTTTGCATTTGTTGCTTTGTGGCCTTATTGCCTTTGTCTTGTATGATTTTGTAAAATCAGTTGTCAATGTTTGTTTTTGCTTTTGCTTTGGTCAGGGTCAGGTTTTGCTTTAGCATCTTTGCTTTAACTTTAAGCTTTTACTTTAATAATGTTAGCCACATGTGTGGTTATAGTTTATCTTTGGTAGGGGTTATGTCCTACCAATATGCTTTGTGTTTGTTTTTGTTGATTGGTACACTAAAACAAGTCCATTGAAGGACCCCACAAATGAGAAATGATTTTTTTTATGCTTTCACCCGGAACGTTTAGGTAGCATTTTTTTTTATCTGAAGTCTTAATATGTTTGAATTTGTCTGAAGTATAAATAAGTCTGAATGTAGATTTCTGATTGACATGTTTGTTTTTCTTTTATTGACTCCGAAACACTTTCCGGCAATTGTTCCAACTCCCAAAACACATCCATTACGTTCATATGACATCAAATTCATCATAAAATTTCCAGTTTTACAGAATCTGATACAGAAACCAAAAATTCTAATTTTCATGCTTTAAATCTAAATTTTCAAGATTAATCTAATTAATCATAACACCAACCAATGTCACCACATATGAACAACACAAGAACAATTATAGGTATCACAAGAGTGGTTGTAACACTCTAGAATAGCAACTCATCAACAATTGATCAAATTGGACACTAATTACATTAATTGCATCCAAATATACTTCACACATGCACACAAACTTCCAATCCATCATCCACAACCAAAAGCCCCAAAATTTCAGATTTGAAGGAACCCTAGAACCTTTCTAAATCATCAAGAAATAAGAAATCAAATTTCTAAGCTTAGGGTTAAGTAGATTACATTTTAATCTCTTGAAATCCCAAACTTTTTTCTTGATTTTCCTTCAATTCTTCATGGATTCATCAAGACAAATTTGAGACCCATTTTGTTTGAGACTCATGGCCATGGAAGCAAGTTATGAGATAAAGAAAACTATTTACATTAAATAACAAATACATATATTTATGGCATGTGTCAAAATCTCATTTGACGAATAATTAATGTGTATCTAATCGTATTATGTATCAAATACAAATACACAATAATTATTATCGGACAAAATCCCATAATTGCATGTGTTACCGTATAACCAATTAAACGATCTGAATTGACTCATTTAATTCGGTGAAGTATTGTGAATATTATGTATTATTCATATTGCGTTGCACGAGTGCTCAACGAGTACACTTCATATTATGAGACTCTCTAAGTTTAGATTTATCCGTCACGAAATCCAATTTCGTGTCCATAATCCACCCACTAATGAATTATGATGACCACGGATAATCTCACTAAACTATGCAAGTCGAGGTCACTGCATACATATAATCCCTTCATCACAGGCTATTCGTATTATGCCTGAGATATAGATGAAAACGTCAAATCCGTTCGGTATAATACAGTTGACTTTCAATTTACGATCTTTAAATAACACTCAAAACTGATTTCTGAAGTTATACCACGGCCATGGATTTACTAGATCATAAACACGTGAGGATACATATGCCCTGTACACAGGACTGACGAATCCTAACTTGATACGCACTGGATATCATAAGCATCAGTCCACACCCAACGAATAGGCGGAGGTCTGATCATGAATAGATCGGTGACGTGACTACCATCAAAGTATGGAGGATAACTCATATATACCACTGTGGTATCTCAAGTCAGATGACCACTATGCTCGCTCAACTCGAGAAGATTCATATTGATGTTGGTGTACCATCTATTAGGAAATCTTCAGTGAGTCATTCAGTGTCTTTTCAAATAAACACCTACATGTCTATACGAGTCTCCTGAGACTCATGGTTCATTGGGATAAGCCATCAGACCAAGTCACGATATACGACATATATTTGTCTCAGCGGATTTTACTAACTGTCCCGTGTAAGTAAATCTTGACCATGAACTTTATTTAAGGATATACATCTTATAGTGCGCTTCCCAATGTCAATTACAAACTACGTTGTAACTGCATACTATATTATAAATCCTAGGGTATTTGTCTAATATACACGTATCACTGAATCAGATTCAATTTCGATCAAATCATAATTAAATATCTAATCGTAATTAGATCGAATAAGTGTATAAAAGACAAGGGTGCTACCATTAAATTAGTAATATTATGAAAAAATAGAATTGCTCGTATTTATGAATCGGACATAAATATGATCCGAATTGACACTCCGAGCACCAACCCTAACAAATTTTGATCAATACATAATATTCTTGTAGTTTCCAACAATACATTTTAGTTCTAGAAACAATGAGCATACAATAGTAGCATATTCGAGCAGGCAACAACAACAACAATAGCAGCAAACAACAGGCGGTAGCAACACATTCAAGCAGGCAGCAGCAGCAAAAACAACAGTAGAAAATAATAGGCAACAACACATTCCAGCAGGCAGTAGCAACAACAACAGACAACAACAGCAAAACATTCCAGTTAGCAGCAATAACAGCAATATGTAGCAGCAACAACACATTCTAGCAGACAGCAGCAACAACAATAGGCAGTAGCAAACGACAGCAGGCAGTGGCAATCAGTAGCATGCAATAGTAGGCAGCAGCAACACATTATAGCAAACAACAGAAAAACAATTAAAACAGCTACAGCCAGCAGAGCACATTCCAACAAACAACAACAACAACAACAACATATTCTGGCAAAAAACATAATCAGCAACAGACACCATTACAACAACAAATATTATCTACATTACATCAATAAAATAATAAATATCACATCAACACAGAAATATTACAGCAGCAAAAAATAGCCCAAACAGATACATAAATACATCAATAAATAAATGACTCAATTATCAAATTTTATCATCTGTATGAGCATTGGTATCATTATCAACAATAGCATTATCATCTACAATCGCCAGCCCACTCACTTTTGTAATAAATATAAAATACTAGCTAATTAGTGCATGGATAAAATTGAAATTACAGAATTTTAACATTTCGCCTTACCTGCATCATTAACAAAAGCATATTTTAAGATGTTTTTTCATCAAAGAAGTACATGCTATCATTTTGTATGATAAAACCTTTCCGTAATAATTACATTTTGTATTTTCACATATCTCAGTATCTAGATTAGTCAAACACTCATAATGGTCCCACATATTAGATGTATTTTTGCAAACTCGAGATAACTTTGAAGTAACATGATTGCCATCATTAGCATCCATCTTTGATAGTTGCAAAAAAAAATAAACATCAACCACAGTTAGCAAATGTGATAAATGTCAAATGAAGCATTCAAAAATAGTACCAGTAACAAAACACAATAAAATTCACATGGACATATTTACACAGAGACATACCCATTGAATAGATCAACAGATTTTTGAATCTGAATTGAAGTAGCACATCAGAAGCTCAATTGCACAAATAATATATAAATAATAAGATAATATATTCCATTCTAGCAAACAGCAAAAATAACAGCAACTCACAGGCACACAACACTCTATTTCAATAGCAAAAACAACATCTCACAGCACTCCATTCCAGAAGCAAACACATCAGCAACACAACAATCACGCTTATAATTTATTTGTTTAAAAACATGCTCAAGAATATACTAGTTTGACATTACCTACAAGCGTAGAATTAACAAACTATCTATACCCAAAAGGGGATGGGGTGAATTGGGTAATGGCCTAAATATGCGGAAATAAAAATTCTTGCCAATTTTACACTACTAAGCTTGAAGCTTTACAAATTAAGCTTATTAATCAATTTCTCAATCACAAGTTATGCTAAATTATATGGAAAGATAATATTAAGCTTATGATAAAATAAAGAGATAGAGTTAGAGAAATTGACACCAGTGATTTGTAGTGGTTCAGCCAATAATGCATACGTCCACTCCCTCAACTATGCTTGAAGATTTCCACAAAGTTGAATGCACAAATTACACCGAGTTTTCCATGGCCTACCTACAACCAAGAGTTTTGTCCCATAAGTTCACTCAAAACCTTTATACAAGGGTTTTATCCATAGGTTCACTCTCAAAACCTTTACAATGAGTTTTGTACCTAGACTTACTCATAAACTCTTACAATCCACCATTTTGAGTATACTCCCTCATAAAGGGATTTCACAACCTCAAGTATTTGAATATGAAGTTTAAAGAACATATTAAGCACTCACAAAGATGATGAGGTTTTAGTGTGAGTTGCTAACCCAATAAATCTAAGCTCTCTACTAATGATATGAAGGTGTAGTGTGTGAGCTTGAGTATGAGAGTGTATGATGATGAAGGTTTTGTAAACTCTCTATTTTTTCTTAGAAGAAATTTTATTAAGGTTCAAGATGTGGGCAAAAATTAATTTGAAGCTTAATATATAGTGATGGTGTAAACTGCCCCAACTGTTATGTATGAGACCGTTATGTCGATCTGGAGAGGTCGGTATGCCGGTTTTCCAAAGTATAACAACTATATTATCGTTGAATATTCATGTGCTAAATAGGATTACTGACCGGTATGGAATCCGGTATACCAGTGTGCTTACCGGTATGGGGACTGATATGGTTCGTGCCGATTTCCTATAGCATATAAGATATGAAAGTTCACTGGTAGGAAGACTGATATGCTCTATGATGGTTCCAGTAACTATGTAAACCTCAGATAGACCGGTATGGGTGGCCAGTATGGAGTAGTCTGGTTCTAGAGGCTATGCAAAACTGCTCAGAACATAGTAGGGCCACTAGTATGCCGGTGTGGGAGTCCAGTATGCCAGTCCCAGTGCCAAAATGCAGGATTTGAAGATTTGAAAATATTTTTCACATGATCGTAATGCATCTATATGAATGTGCATATGTACTATAAGCTTAGAGACTTAAATTAACAATTCACTTTACAAAGAGAGCCCTAAGCTAAGACTATACAAGATATTATTCATTTGTTGTTTGAGTTTTCACATCCATTGCTCTTTACCACCAATGTTCTCCAGCATATTTTTGTAATTATTGCTAATGCGCGTCGAAGACTTCTAATGTTGCGTCACAAAAATTCATCTTGCGAATATGTCGCTAACATAGTCAATAGCGCATAAACTATGGTAAACATATCATAACACTAAAAAAGAAAATGGTAAACATATCATGACAATAAAAAAATGATTAATCTCTAAATCAGAATAAAAATTTAACTATTTCTCAAGGTCTTTCACAACCACAAGGACGTTGGGGTCATTAATCAATAAAACAATGACTAATCTTTAAATCAAAATTAGAATTTCTAAAATATACCATGTGATGCTCTGAATGAGTAGATGCTATGACGAGAAAGATGGGGGATGATGCGACGAGAGAGAGACTGAGAGGAGACGTTGCGACGAGAGAAAGACGGGACAATGCGACAAGAGAGACTAAGAGGGGATGCTGTGACAAGAGAGAGAGGGGAGCCACCGAGACTGAAGAGTGAGAGAGTTGTGGCGAGCCGAGAGAGAGGGGGAGAAAAGCTAGCTAGGGTTGAAAATTTGAACCTTGAGCTGAAGCTGATTTATATACTAAGAAATTAAAACGACATTTTTTTTTAATTTGGGTATTAAATCATGTATTAAATTGGGTATTAATTCCATTTTAATTTGGTTCAAGAACCAGTTCTACATTCGGTTCTAGAAACTGGTTAAATGATCTGGTTCACTATAGAACCAGAACCGGACCGTTTAAATTCGGTTTTTCAATTTTGGAACCGGAATCGATCCTAAAAAAATCGATTTGGTTTCATTCGGTTCCTGATAGAACCGGAACCGACACTCAACCCTAATCTTATAGGCCAAATTTAACCTACCCTTGCTTGTATCTGTAGGTTCTGTCAGCAACAAAAAGAAAAATAAAGCAAGCCTAATGCCTTAATTTTATAATGAATATAAAAATAAAAGAGATGGAATAAATTGTACTTGGTACTGAATAATCTACAAGCCTCTACTTTATCAGACACCGGCCATCGCTCACTAACACATCATGGATGGATTCCAAGCATATATCAAATAAAATGCTTTCTTTTGGGGATGTGTTTCTAAAAGAGAATTTTGGCTTTATAAATCTACATAAAAATAAAAATTTATTTTTATTCTCCTAATTAATTTTTGGTATCAAAAGTTTCTTTGATGCACAACAAGCACCATAATTGTTCACAACAACTTGTGTCCGATTCTATTGGTATAAAATTTGAAGTTTCGATTAGTAATCATATAAGAGGGTTTGTGGAGTTTTTCTTTTTTTTTTTTTTTTTTTTTTTTGGTGTACAAATGAGAGGAGAGCCTGAGAAAATTTGCATCGATGTGGCTGGCTTTTATGTTCATTAGTCCATAATTAGTGTGGGAAAGAAAATATGAAATAAATTAAAGGAAAAGAATGAAGTAATAAGTCAACTATATATTCCAATTAAATTTGTATTCTTATCATCATTACAAGAGAACTGTATCTAGTGTGTTTAGTGATCAGTACCCCACGTACTACGAATTAATTTGTTTATTTTGAGATTCCCCACTCAATTTTATTGACAACAATTGGTCATTAAATTTAGAAATAATAATAATATTAAATGTAGAACAACTCCATTAACTAATTGTAATGTGGGAGTTATTTTGAAAAATAATTTAGTTGAATTAACTCTTGCAATAGAAGTATGAGGTTACCGTTCAAGTAATAGGGGATAAGTTTAATTTAGGATTTAATTTGATGAGAATGCAATATGTAAGGAACATATTTAGACTTTTCTTTCTAAAAAATGTAATATGAGAGTAATTTTTTAATACCATAATTATACGAGAGACGTTGTATCATGAACTAATAAGTATATAATATGTTCAGTGACATGATACCAGAATTTATCATAATGTGGATATAAAGCATAAAGCGTGAATATTACCAATATAATACAAGGATACTTGAAAACTTATGGATGAAATATCTATACTTTATAAAATACAAATTTAAATGATACTCTTATACGTAAAATGTTTTAATTTTTTTTTTTTTTTTGAAACTCTGGAAACCCCGTGATCAAACCACCATATCCGAGCTTAAGTGGAGTAAAGCCTTCGGTTGTCCCATGGTTTTACAAAGAAATTCACCCCCTGAATTCGAATCCATGAGTTGACAATCAAATTTTATGTCATTTATTACCAATTGGGGGAAAAATATTTCAATTATATTTAAGAGCATCTGTTAATTTTCCCTTGATGGCTTGGACTCAATTGATCACTCAGCAAAAGTAATTAGCGTAATTCATTGACGTGGTTTCATTTTTAATTCGGGCGTACGAGTTAATTTTCCGACCTTATTGACATTTAAGTAACAATGTTGATTTTTGAGAGGATCTACTGGGATGATGAGGAAATTTACTTGCCACGGATGCTGGGATTTTTGAAGTTGTTTTTATTTTGAGGGATTTTAATATTTTGTTTGTTTGTTTTTCTTAATTTATCTCTTAATTTCAAAAGGTTATCACTTATAGAAAAGTGAAAAAAATTTGACTTATACTTGAATAGAAAAAAAGGTCTTAAAAAAGTTAAATATTATCTTATAAAAATACCCTCATTTAATATAATATTTCTCCCATTAAAAAAAACCTAATCTTTTTTTTTTGTTTTTATATTTTTCTTCCTTTACTGTTCATTTTTTTTTAACTGTGGAAAGAATAGGAAAAACCGAACAGTAGAAGTATTTGAGTCGGCAAAGTTGTTGTCATAAGTCATCTAGCGACATAATTAAATAATTATGCCTAGAAAAAACACTATTCACGTCGCTAACGAATTAATTCTAAATTAACTCGTACGCTCGAATTAAAATCTAATATCAATTCCGCGTCGAAATCTAATTTCGTATAATATATCGAATATATTATTTTATCGATTAATTCCAAATTAATCGTTCTCTCTCTTTAATTGATATTTTATCCCAGATAAAATATCTCCGCAATTAATCCCAAATTAATTTTCTCCCTCAACTAATTAATCTCAGATTATAAAGTGCGAGTCATACGTCATCGGTGAATCTTCGGGAAGCGACCCATGAGATCCCCGGATATGTTGGCAGTAAATCTGGTCGTCAGACTATCTGAACACTTAAGTATCTAGTACTACGTTTGTACCGATTTACAAGACAAGGTTGACTTCTAGCAAAGCACAATGCCTACCCAATTCTCAAGAAATATCCTTACATGAATATGTGATCTATATCAGGCGTAGTATAAGTAGTTGTAGACAACAGAACCTGGGCGATGCTGTTCTAGGCCCGCGGCCTAGTTGGGAGTACGAAATAACATGGAGTCGCCACCCGGTGTGAACCGGGACAAAGATTTAAGGCCGCACTCACCCCTCGCAAGGGAAGACCTCAAACCATTGGGTTCGGAATGGTCTCTTACTTATGTCACTTGTGATGATATGATTTGTGTAATAAACTAACCGAATCTATTCAACATTCATGCTCAAGGGTAATCTACGCCTAAGTCCGCATGCATAATAATAACAATGAGAACCTATATCTAAGTTCACATACTTCAAAGTAAGTTGTCATGGCGGCAAACACGTAATAACATACAATCATCACACGAGCATGTTCAATTATCTAATGTGGAAAATAAATAAGAATCTAAGCTTAAATATAAATTTAAATCCCTAATGTGAAAACAACCTAATCATGCATAAAGAAATAACTTTCTATCGACTAAATCATGCTTAAGATAAATAACATGCTAACAACCTAATCATGCTTCAAATACAAATTTTGGATGAGACGAGATATGTGTATCTTAAGCGGTACGTGGCGTTGTATCTCGAGTGCAGACCATACTACCGTCCATTCGGAATCGGCTATGGAATTTACGTCCGGGTTTCCATCCGATATACCACAAAAGGGAACACATATCCCGCTCATCCAACAATCACATCATGCCTCAAACACTCTCATGCAATTATATATTAAAATAATAAAACAAAAATAAAGAAGATAAGTGAAAAGGGTGCCCTCAAGTCTAACCTCTTTTGTCGTTCCTCGAAAGCACGTTACACGGCCGTCGGAAGGATTGATACTCCGCAACTTTTCTGGTTCACTAATCCAACGATTTTCCTCGCGGTTTCACTGCTCGGGTTGTTGTTTTCACTCCGTTTCGCTGCTGTTTTAAGGGTATTTTCAAGTCACTGTTTTGGGTAGTTTCGGGGACTGTTTTGGATAGTTTCGGGGACTGTTTTGGGCAGTTCTTAAGGCAGAGGGCTGCTGTTTTTGGACTGTTTTAGTTGTATAGTGTTTGGGTGCAGCTTCGTGAGTGCAAAGGCAAGGGGCTGGTCGGTGATGGGCTCTTATGCGTACAGGTCAGTGGGCATGCTGTGAGGTGCTATGTGGTGAGAGGCTTGTGGCGTGAAAGTGACGTGCTATGTGGTGAAGGTTGTAGGGTATTTTGTGTGGGAACTGGTTACGTGGCTTCTTTATGGGGTGTTCATTGAAGGTGCTAGGTGGCCTACGTCTCGGCAATTTGAGAGTGAGTGGCGTTGAAGGCTGGGGACTTGTGCGATTTTGTTTGGCTATTGGCGTCGGTCGGGCGTGAAGAAGGCTGTGATTTGAGGTGTTTGTGAGTGCTGTTGGTTGCTTGAAGGGCTTGTTGAAGGTCAGTTCGTGTGTGGGTTTATGGGCAGTTTTGACGTGTATTCGAAGCAGTGTCTGGTTGGTGATTTACGGCAATATGGAGGTCTTGTGGGCGTGAGTTGGTAGGGCGTGAGTTGGTGTGTTTGTTGTGAGATTCAGCCAGGGTTTGAATTGTGTGGAGAAGGATTATTTTTATAGGCCAATGGAGGGGATTTACCTTGTTGGGAAAGGAATAGGATTTGTGTATTAATTAGGGATATCTTTTAATTTAGTATGTGATAAAGAAATCTTTTAATTTTAGGGAAGAGATTTATGTATTCTTTTTAGTTAAGGATATGATTTATTTAATTTAGGAAGGTGTTTTATTTAATTAGGAATTTATTTAATTTAATTTCAAGTTCAATTTAATGGTGAATGTGATTTAATTTAATTTAAGTTTAATTTTAATGGTATTAATTATTTAATTTGTGAGATGTGTTTTAAATATTTTAATTATTTAATTTGTGAGATGTGTTTTAAATGGGTTTGTGTGGTTTTAAAACAGAGTTTCAACAAGCGAACCCGAAGCGAAACAAGCGAGTTAATCTGACAAAAATTCAATTTTCCAACTTTACCCTTCCAACGTCCGTTTCTCGCGGCTTTCACAACTAAAGAGGTAGTGTCTCCATACGAGACTCATCATCGGGCTGATATGCAAAAATGCAATGCCTACAGTAGTATTACGTATTTCGATCCAGTATCGGATGTCACATGCAAGGCCTGGGGCTGGAATTGTGTCTGCCCCGTACGAAGCACATATCGGATCTCTGGTAACTAGTCTCTATAATCGGATAAACATGACCTAGTCATAATATCCCGATAGCTGCAGCATATAAGAGAACGAGTTCCGTATCTTACGTGATCATCATCTCCACTATTACTGGAGTGATACTTCCATCTTGACGTCACACCCAATACACTACGATTCTCAATATACCCAGAAGAGGCGTACACAGAACCTATTAAAGCCCTGGACGACCAAAACCAAAGTACATTGATTGTCGCAAGTATTAGCGGTGCAAGTTGATGAGTGGTATTTATATCACTATTTCCCACTCATTTAACTTAATATTTTGTATAGTTTCTTGAGTTTTGTGAATATTTTGATGTGTTTTGTGTTATTTTGTAGATAAATAAAGTTTCAGGACATTCTGGAGGTGATTTGGAGCAAAACAGTGAAAATTGGCGAAAAAGGGCATTTTGGTAATTTCCACCGTCGCGACGCCCAGCATGCGCCGAATCTGCTAACGTGCGCCTGGTCAACTGATCAGGATTTGAGAAGTTTGACTTTGCTAAAATGCGCCGTGCCACGTGTCACCATCACATCCAATCTGCTAACGTGCGCCGTGCCACGTGTCAACATCATATGCTGCCGACACTCAGACTTGACACGTGTCGCCTCGTCATCAGCCATGTCAGCGGTCAACGAGTCAACTTCGCCATGTGTCACGCCTCGTCATCAGCACGTCACAAGGTCATAGAAGTCAACATGCCACGTCAGCATCCGCCAATCACAGCGAGACACGTGTCGCCAAGTGTCGCAATCCTATTGTGCCGACAATTGCAACACGCGTCTTCGCCACGTCAGCGCCACATCATCGCCACGTCAGCATGACGTCATCAATGACGTCATCACAATAATTGAGTCTTAGCCGCCTTGCCACGTGTCGCGTGAACAGTCAGCCGCCATGCCACGTGTCGCCTTCTCAGCGTGCCACGTCTTACTATTCCAGCGTCGCGACGCTGACCCGGCGTCGCGACGCTGAAGACAAAATTTTCTATAAATATGCGCGAATTTTCATAATTCCGTGTGCCTTTCTCTCTCTCATCTCTTTGATGAAGAGAGAGTTTCTCTTTCTAAAAATATTTTAATTTTATTTTTTATTTTTAGTTTGTAATTTATTTTAATTACCATTTGTAATAATAGTAATTTAGTTTTTACTTTTTACTTTTTACAGTTTTTACTATTCATGAGAAAGTAATTTCCCAGCTAGGGTGAAAGGTAATTCTTTACTGTTACTATTTAGATTAATCTCCCTTAAAAATAATATATTTACTAATTAAAATACTGATTAATAAAGGATACCACTATATTGGTCGGTTGGCAATTTATTTTAATCTGCTTTAAACCTGACTTAAAAAGGATACCGCTATATTGGTCGGTTGGTAATTTAATTATGGTACCGCTTATATGGCTGGTTGGACTTAATTTGACTTAATCAGGATACCGCCAGATTGGTCGGTTGGTAAATATTATCAAAAGTTTATATATTATTTTATGGGAGATATCTAAATTAGTAGTAGTAAAAGTAATTCCTTTTACCTTAGCATTTTATTGTAATTTACTTTTCAGCATTTTTACTTTATGTCTTTTAATTTTATGTTTTACTAGTCCTAGTTATGTGTTAGTTTTCTAAGGTTGTGATGAATTTCAATATCACCAGTTTATAAGGGTTAGATTATAGTTTGGGTATTATAAAGATTTATTTATTGAGTCTTAATCTTAATGCTTTTTATTAATTGGCCATTAAAAAAATTGATTAGGTAAACTTAAAATGAACTAGACATAGGGATTTTAAGTTTAAGACCTTAGACTCAATAACCCACGATCTTCCTTGAGGATAGATAACCCTTTAATAGATTTCCTTACAGGATAGGAATATACCTGTCGGGCGAGGGTAGCCATAATTGGAACTTAATCTTAATGAATCCAGATAATGTGGTTGACATATGAATATGGTTCAATTGGGTTATACTGGGTATTTGTGTCTGACCATCGACAGATGCTTTCGCATAATTTCGTGTTCCAGGTTAATAAATCATTGTATTACCTAACTATAAAATAATCACTTCATCATTAAAATGATATTGGAATAAATCACAACCCTAGATCTTTGTGTCTTTTGTTATTTTCCTTAGTATTTTCTTTTGTCTGTTTATTTATTTATTTATTTAGCAAAGTCTTTCAACCAAACAAACAAACAATCTCTCTCTTCTCCATTTAATTAGATATTTGTAAATAAATAGATTCAACAATTAATAACAACAGTAGGAATTAAGTCCTCGTGGGATCGATATTTTTATACTACTTGAACGATACGTGCGCTTGCGTTATACGTGTGTGTTTACGCCGGTCACAAGTCTCAGGTTAAGACCAAATACACCTACCCTGATTCGGACTTCCATAGACACATAGTAATACTACCAATGGAATTCCGAGGGGTCTATCCAGAGCGAAGTAGTTTTCCGTACCATCGGTAAAACACAACCTCCTACTACACTTGCATGAGTATCCTATACCCAAATATATGAGAAACTATGCCGTTATGCCCTCACAACGCGCACAAGTGTAATACTAGTCTTTTCCGCATTATCGATGTCCAATCTCGATAATACTTTGACTAGGGATATTTAATGATTGAACCTTCGTGGATTGATACTGTCTCATATCATCTCAATCCAGGAACTAATCATAAGGACCTCCTATCATTTATACATCTTGGTAATCTAATTACAAATGATAAGAGAGCAATTTCCTTTGTCACACAGTAAATTTGTACAACAACACCATGATCTGTACAAATAGTGACGCTATGGGTCATAACTGTCCAAGGCACAAACCTAGAGCCAATGGTGCGGATCGATGCTACCCTTCAGACTCTTAATCTAGGATCTAGGGGCATCTGCCATCCCTAGTCCTGAACTGTGTTTGCACACGATATCTGAATGCTTCAGTTCCATATCTGAGTCAAGTTACATACTGAGGTGTTTTCCCCTATGCATAGAAAACATAAAATCATCACTTTTCTAAATCATTTCTCAAATCTTCTTGTACCAAAACATATTTGAAAGTAAACTCGGCTAACGCGCTAAATGCAGAAAAGTAAGTCTGATACCAAAAATAATATAATGAAAATCAACTTAAGGAAAAAGTGTCCAATCACGGATTTTTGGATCTGGATGGTATTATTCGCTTTACAAAAGGAATTTATGGTTCTTGCGATGATCTATAATTGATAATATTGATTAGAAAATGGACTGAGGAATACTGTATAAAATTAGGCTAAATTTATCTATTGAAGTGCTTGCTATCACTTCAAGGCATATCATAATTATATCATGATGTAATGTATGTATACAAGATGATACGAGACCCTTAGGGTGGCCTCTAACATGCTAAAGTGAAATTGAAATGCACCAAAACTGATTCTGGGGAATTTATGTTCACACGTCACGATGCTGCCCCTTGGGCATCGCGACGCTCACACATGCTGAAGAACTAGTGGGCATCATCTGCCTCCGCGTTGCGATGCTAGGGTTTGGCTTCGTGACTCTCACACGCGTCGAGACGCTAAGAGTAGAGAGTCGCAGCGTTCTCGAGATAGTGGGCTTCCCTGCTTTACGCGTCACGACGTAAATCCTTGGGCGTTGCGACCCTAACAATCCAGAACCGAATTTATGAAAATTATCCAGTACTCGTCGCGACGCTGGGGGTACGCGTCGCGATGCCAGCCTATTTTTAGAGATTCCAACACTTGCTTCCCAATATCTATCTTACCCCAAAAGTATCTCCAACACCCTCATACTATAATTCTCACTCAAGTATTTCTTTACACTTCAATCTTCATGAATACTATATCAATATTCCCCCACAAAAACAACTCCTCAACTTCAACTTAACTTAACTCAATATCTAAACTTTATAATCTTGATCATTTCTTAATAAGATATATTTCTTAACTCATTAACCACCTTAATCCGATTACAAGCATGTCAACAAAACTACCATAATATTATTTTATCAAAACTCCATAACTTAAAATTTAGGTCAAGATTATTTACCTTATTTCCTTTGATTTTCTTCATCTTTCAAGTCTTCCATGGTTGATATTCTTCTTCTTCTTTGCTTGGTGTATGAGCATTGGCATTTGTTTCCTCTTATTTCCTTCATTTTCCTTCTTATTCTTCTTTCTCTTTCTTCTTCTTCTTCCTCTTTCTTTTTCTTCTTCTTACGTTTCCTTATTCTCCTCTCAATTTTAGAGATTAGGGAATAGTACACCTTATATATAATAGGGGGATAAGTGGCTAATTTTAAAGAGTTTGATAATTTGAGCATTCTCTAGATTCATCCTCCGGTACTATTCATCCATATTTGTGATATGCCTTTTGGACTTACCTATGGTCCGAATTTGGGACAATATTCAACAGCGAAGTTGTAGGGCTCGATCTCAGCTTTCCGATGATATAAAATTTATTAAAATCAGAGTTCATATGAGAAAGTTATGGTCCCAATACTATGAGCTATTCGTAGTGGAATTTCTTACCATCTCGTATCGGAATCTCGAAGAATTTACCGATTGTCCCCAATGTCATTTCATGAGTGTATAAGTGTTAAAATATAATTTATATTATGTAACATTCATCCTATAATGTAATAGTAGTCGAGATTACTAGTCGTTACATGTATAGAGCTAGAACTTTATGGTAATTTTCATAGTTAATACTTCTTTCTTCAAAATCTTTAGTATAAATAAGGTTAGAGTTGATAAAATTTTAATATTACACATTGATAATAATTTCTCGTGGAATCGATATTTTTATACTACTTATGCAATATGTGCACTTGTGTAACACCCCGATGACTACTAAACTATGGATGGCATAATATATGATGAAAACCACGTTCAAGCATGAATGGACTCACAAAATTAATTTTTGGACATTCAATAAATTCTCGCAACTCCGATACATAATTCAATCCAAAATTAAATTAGGATACTCTGTGGTATTTCGATCGTAACGTTTTCATAAGAATTCTGATTTTTTTAATCTTATATCGTCAGAAAGCCAAGACCGAGACCTACAACTTCTACATTGAATATTTTTCCAAATTCAAATTAGAAATAGGTCAAAAATACAGTTATAAAATTTAGATGAACAGTACACGTAGACCCATCTAGAGAATTCTAAAAGTTTCTCCATTTAAATCATTTGTAATTAGCCCATAATATAAAAGATAAAATTATTCTAGCATCCCTAACTTTTGAAAGAAATGAAGAAAACGTGAGAAAGATAAAAGGGAGAAAGAAAAAAGGAAAATCATTTTCCACGAAAATCAAAGGGTAATCAAAGGCAATTCAATCCACCACAAGCCTAAGGAGAAGAAAAAGAAGCTTGGAAGTTCTTATTGTGAACAAAGAATTTGATTCAAAATAAGAAAAAAATTAACCCAAATTTGGAATGTTGATGATTTGATGATTAAGGGGCATTGTTGGCTTGAGTTTGATGATGCATATTTGAATATTGAGTTAAGAAAATAATTTTTTATGAAACCCCCCAAATTATAAAATCCATATGCATTGAACTAGGTTAGGGCCTTGGGAATTGATGTTGGAATGATGTTAGAAGAGTATGTTGAAGATTAATTTTATACTTGTGATTGTATTAGCTAGTGTGTTGTTGTAAACTTGATAATGGAGTTGAAAAATTTGATGTTAGGTCTTGAAATCAAGCTAGTGTCGTGACGCGTACAGCTAGAGTCGTGACGCATGCTGGAAATTTCTCTATGTTTCAATTCTATCATGTGAGCATTGCGATGCTAAAGGGCTAGAGTCGCGTTGCGGAAACAGAGGAAGCTCACAATCTCGGTTCTATTTTTGAGAGTCACAACGCTTGACCCGTAGCAATGTGACGCGTATGGGAGTCGCGACACCCAAATCCTAGCATCGCAACGTGAAAACATCAGATGTTCACTGTCTCAGCTACTTGTTTGAGTGTCGTGACGCCATTGGACCAGTTTTGCGCGCGTGACCAATTTTTCAAAAAATAGTTTTAGGCATTCCGGGTTCATCTTAGGATGTTAGAGGCCACCCAAAGGGTTCGTATCAGAACATATACACGCATTATATTATGTTACAAATATGGATTGAAGACTAATTAAGTTTATCGTTTATAGATCATCGCAAGGGCCACAATTTCCTTTGGGAAAGAAATATCAGCCAGATCCCAAATCTGTGAGTGGACCATTCTCTCTAAATGTATTTACTTATAAGTTTTGATACCAAACTTACTTTTAAGAATATAGGGTGTTAGCCATATTTTATTTCAGTTGTTTTAAGAAATAGCATGTCTCTCAAAGAGAAGTTTTACTACAGTTGTTTTGCGAATGATGATGTTTTTCGAAAAAATAATTTTCAAAGTTGAGATTTATGATTTTTAGAGGCATGGGGGAAAACCCACCTCAGTATGTAACTTGACTCAAATATGGAATTAACGGATACAGATATCGTTTGCACAGGCAGTTCAGGACTATGGATGATTGATGCCCCTAGATCTTAGATTTAAATCTGGAGGGTAGCATAGATTTGCACCCCGACTCTAGATTTGTGGCTTGGGGGACTATGTGACGTAATGCCCCAAGACCACAAGATATTTACATATATGGAGACACCCCTAAGCGCTAAATTTTTTGTATGGGGGGACGGTGATACGTAACGCCATCATGCGCCAGATTTAGGGATACAGATTTCTCAGATATATAGTTTTCAAATATAGATTTTTCAGAAACGGATTTTCAGAAACGGATTTCCAAAAAGAGATTTCTCAAAAGAGATGAGTTTTATAAAAGAGTTTTCAGAAAAGCTTTTTAGAAGAGTTGATTTTTTAGATAAGAAAGAGATTTCAAAAAGAATATTTTCTGGGAGGATTTCGATTTTTAAAACCATGAATTTTCAAAAAGAATCAGTTTTCATTTTAATTGTCCACTCACTAGATCGTCCAAACGATCGAACCCCCTACTCCCAGTTTCTTGTTTTGCAGGTATACCCGGAGGACGAACTCGGCATGATGGATACTGATGGCAGTCACTAGAGGGTCCGAGTCCACCAGATCGAGTCGCAGTATAGTCATAGTCAAGTATAGTCTTGTATTGGATACGTGTATATTTGTGAGTGTGTGTGTAATAAGCCAAGATGTCCATGAATAAGAATTGTAGAAGAAGTACAATTAAGTATACAATTATCAACACTAAAGTTCTTTGCATGTAGTTGTTTCGGCAATGGTCTAATGTATGAGTCAATTTTGAGTCGAAGTTGTAGTAAGGATCTCAGTTAGTAAGTAAGAGGCTCAGAGGGATGGATCAGTCTATCCCATGCGAGTAGCATCTCCAGGAGTGGGATGTTATAAAGATGGTATCAGAGCATGGTCTAGGGAGTCAATGACTACAGTGGGTAGAATGTTTGGGTCTTGTGTACGTAGTATGCCAAGGTACTAGTATGCGAGGCACTACCTCTCCAGTATCTGATCCTTGAGTACATCCTCAAGGCAAGTTAGTAAAAAATTCCCAAGCTATTCAAATATTCTTCCTTATGAAGCAACTATATTCCGTGTTCTAGTTGAAAACTATTCCGTATTCATCTTACTAGTAAGAGTTCAAGATAAGTTATGAGGATAAATGATGAAATTCTAAAAATATTCATTCCAAGGAGTGAGAAGAGAAAGCTATAAGAGAAAGAAGAAATGATGTACAGAAAAAGTTAAAGTAACCGAAGATAAAATGGGGTAATAATAATAAGGAGAACAGAGTAAGCCTGGGCAAGAATAAAAGATGCTAGATAGATCTGAGTAAGGTTCCTTCCCTCAAAATAAGATTCATTTCCTCTTCAAAAAATTCCTTCCAGCAGATCCAATAACTTTTGAGTACCTCGTAAGAGATAGTAAGATTCCCTGAGCAACGAAGGATAGTTAAAAATATAAGAGAAGCAAGAAAAAATTTGGATAGTCATGGGAGTTCTTGACAGACATGAGATGTCACAAAGGATATTAAGATTTTAGATATCCAACCCAGGCCTATAGGCAAACAAAATGATTAATTGCTTCAGCCAAGAAACCTGACATAGATACGGCCCTAAGTTTCCTAGATTCTCACCCCTCAGTGATAACAGTTAAGGAAGCTGTCCTGACGGAGCCTATCTCATACCTCTCTTACATGAGTAATAGACTCTACCAAGACATAAAGTGCCAGAACGAAGACAACGATATCTATCGAGATAAGAAAGCTTGTCACATCCATTATCACCATAGATAAAGATAACTGTAAGGAAGCCCGACAAGAGTTTATCCCAAGACATTGAATGGTAGATCACATAGAAAGGTCCAAGGAAAGTTTTGAAGTTAGAAATAAGAGAACCTAACATAGTTCAAGAATGTACACAAGTCAGCACAGGGCTTAAAGTATTAGTATAAGTCCACATAATAGACCAAAGGTAGTGGAACCCATAGATTAGACCGATGCTAATAAGAAACCATTTGAGTTTAAACAGACATACCCAAAAGATAGGATATGGAGACAATACAGAAGAATACGATCAGTAAAAAGAAAGTTCAGTGCGTATAGTGACACATATAATGTTGCTTGAGGATAGTAAGTAAATGAAAATCTCAAGATGATTGATAGATATTGAGGAACCTTAAAACATGGAATGCAGGTACTCACTTCTCAACTTAGAGACCAATAAGGAGAAGAACCAGTAAAGAAAGCGTATTTGACAGAATAGACAGATCACGAGACGGCTAGATAGCTGAACCAATAAGTTCAACAGAACATAGATTAGAATAATGATAAGGTAATATTGTATAGAATAGTTTGAATTCACAGTAAGTCAAGCCAAATCTAGAAGTCATCGTTGAACTAGAAACCCTTAAGGGAGTAAAGGCTCAAAAGAGCGAAGAAACCGGAGAGGGCGATTCTCAAGAATGTAGTATATGACTTATAAAGAGTCTCATTGTATTGGGATGGAAGAACTAGTAGAAGAACAGCACCTGAATCAAAGTTGATGGAGTTCCTAAGGGAGTAAGGTCATAAAGAGTTAAAGAAACTGAGATAGGGAGATCTAAGTAACCGAGTAAACTTCGTAAGGAGGAATAATATAGGGAGCATGCATTACCCCCAACTTAGAGCTTACTAAGAACTTGAATAAGTAAAGGAGGAACTACCTTATGACCGTAAAGATAGAATAATAGAGGGAGTATGGTAGGATTTTAAGAGAGCCAAAAACCTTAAAGAGATTCCAAATAGGAGATAGCAAGACCAATAGTCGGAAAACAAATCAAGAGTAAAGTCGAAGAAGAAAATTCAGATAGTACCTAATAGAAATACCTTAGTGTGGGAGCCCCAAAACAGATATATAAACATGAGAGTTCTAGGCTATAGGTGAATAGCACGCACAACTACAACACAAGTAGCTATTGAGATCACCACAATCGGAAAATGACTTCAAGACCAATCCCCACCCTCCGAACCTTCGTTAGACAATGGGAGCAAAAAAGACCTCGATGTTTGCCTCGAAATACTCCCAGAAATAAGTGAATGTGTAGTGGAAGGAAACCGAAACATAAAACCTTAAGATTTAGTACAATATCAAAATAGAAGAGGAAGATAGCTGTAAGTAAAAGATTTAGAAGATAAAGTTGTCTAGATGAAACGATTAAGAGAGAAATGTTAGTCAAGCAATGATGGAATAAAAAGAACTTGTATTAGACATGACTATGGTTATGTAACAAATGATATCCTTCAGATAACGAGCCAAAAACAAAGTTCACACAAGTTCCAGGTATATAATAGAATATGAGAGAAGACAAAAGGAACATTAAGTATAAGGTTTGAGGTGAAACTGTTGAGGCAAAATGACAATAGAAAAATATACTAAATAAACAATGACAGAAGATCATAAGTGTTAAGATAGATTCTCGATAGTTAAGTTCAGTAGATCTACGGAATGATTAGGAATGCCTATATCAGAGAGGAATAAGACTGGAATTCCATTAGGTAGGAAATGGAAGGAAGAGACTCTTACCAGAGTAGGATTATGGGGTGATTGCAAATAGTATACCATATAGTGCAACCAGACGGAGAGAACAAGTCAGTGCAAAGGATGGTTAACCAGATTCTTACCGACGATAAATTAGGAATATAATGGAGTGTGAACTTTAACCGGACCGAATCGCTAGCATTGATGATAATAGTAAAGAACACAATTTATACACAAGTGTACCTATAATTAATCTTAATATAAGCACATTGTTTCCGAGGTTACCGTCAGAGTTATATCCAGAATTAATATCTTAGAGTTAATAGTTATTGGGAAAACTGTGATGGTAAATTTAGAACATAGAAGAGATTGGTCATAAGCTATAAGGTCTTGAGCCCTAGAGATAGATAGAGACACGAGAACTTGAAGGTCGAAAGTGATACTAGTTAAAATTTACCGAAGAGAATGGAAGAGTTAAATAGATAAATTAAGAGGAAGAATGCTATGACCAGATTGAGCGGCCAAGTATGATCATTGATAATGGTGACAAGAGTTACTCTTGTATATATTTATCTTAATGTTAGGGCAGAAGCAATGTGGAACACTAGTATTTCTGGAGACTCGATAGTGCCAACTAAGAAGAGCCCGAAGACATAGTTAATAAGGTCAAATAAGTTATTGATTCCACTATGGATAAAAAAGATATGACCTAGGAGTAATCGTCTGAAAATTCCTAAGAAGTATTAAATTAGAACTGATAATTCACGCAGATAATCAAGTTAGAAAACGTTGAGTATAACTCGAGAGATAGAAATGAGATGTCTGTGACGCATGACAATGGTTATAACATGACGGTTGTATATAGTGTTTAGCATAAATTTCATGAATTATAGACGAGGAATAAATCTCACAACCAAGAATTCAAGAGATTGTTCACTAGAACCGAAGAACATTAGCACATATTTGCTATTATAGCAAGGGGTATGATATAATAAAGTAGATGTTAAGGTAAGACAAAGAGTACATATGTTTACTACCTAAGCAATAAACGAACAACTTGACAATGATCTTAGTTATTAACTCAATTGGACCCATATAATACAAATAGTTTTCAGCAGAGTAAGAGTCGAGTACATCCCCAGTTATGATTTTCAAGTCATGGCATTCATGGTCCGCCAGGACAGTCGCATTGCACTATAGTATGATGACAGCTTATGGGAGATCGTCGTGAAATAATGTGGTATAACTGATAAAGTGAAGTTGGCTATAAATATACGATTAGTTGGAATTCAGTGGCCTAGAGGATATGATGTGAAATGGGTAACTTGTGATAAATATTCAATATCAAAAATACAAAAATCCAAGATATTTCAGAATTCCAGTTCTTAAGAGGATCCGAGGACGAATCCTATTTACGGAGGGAGAATTTGTAACACCCCAGTAACCCCGATGACTACTAAACTATGGATGGCATAATATAAGATGAAAATAATGTTCAAGCATGAATGGACTCACAAAAATAATTTTCGGACATTCGATAAATCTCGCAGCTCCGATACAGAATTCATTCCAAGATTAAATCAGGATAGCATGTGGTATTTGGACTGTAACATTTTCATACGAACTCCAATTTTTATGAATTTTTATCTTCGGAAAGCTAATATCGAGACCTATAACTTTTGCATTGAATATATTTCTAAATTTGAATCATAAATAGGTCAAAAAAGCAGTTCATAAATTTAGATGAATGTACACGTGGACCAATCTAGAGAGTTATCAAAGTTTCTCCATTTAAATCATTTGTAATTAGCCCCTAGATTAAAAGGGAACATTATTCTAGCATCCCTAACTTTTGAAAGAAATGAAGAAAACGTGAGAAAGAGAAAAAGGGAGAAGGGATAAGGGAAAATCATTTTCCACCAAAATCAAAGGGTAATCAAAGGCAATTCAATCCACCACAAGCCTAAGAAGAAGAAAATGGAGCTTAGAAGTTCTTATTGGGAACAAATAATTTGATTCAAGGTAAGAAAAACTTAACCAAAATTTGAAATGTTGATGATTTCATGATTTGATGATTAAGGGGTATTGTTTTATTGAGTTTGATGATGCATAAGTGAATAACGAGTTAAGAAAATAATATTTTATGAAACCCCCTGCCTCCAAATTATGAAATCCCTAGGCATTGAACTAGGTTAGGGCCTTGGGAATCGATGTTGGAATGAGTTAGATTATGTTGATGATGAATTGTGTATTTGTGATTGTATTAACTAGTGTGTTGTTGTAAACTTAAGAATGGAGTTGAAAATTTTGATGCTAGATTTTGAAATCAAGCTAATGTCGTGACGAGCACACCTAGCGTCACGATGCGTATTGGAAAGTTGCTCTCTGTTTCAGTTTGTCGTATGAGTGTCACGACGCCAAAGGGCTAGAGTCACGACACGGAAATAGAGGATGTTCACTGCACTCGGTTCTATTTTTGGGAGTCACGACGCTTAACCGTTAATGTCGCGATGCATATGGGAGTCGCGATGCCTAGACCCTAGCGTCGTGACACGAAACCATCAGATGTTCACTATCTCAGCTACTTGTGTGAGCGACGCGACACCCTTGGGCCAGTGTCGTGACGCGTGACCAGTTTTTCAAAAAATAGCTTTAGCCATTCCGAGTTCATCTTAGGATGTTAGAGGCCACCCAAAAGGTTTGTATCAGTGCATATACTGAATTATGTTATGTTACAATCACGGCTTGAATACTAATTAAGTTTATCGCTTATAGATCATCGCAAAGGCCGTAATTTCCTTCGGCAAAGAGATATCGTCCAGATCCAAAATCTGTGAGTGGACCCTTCTCACTAAATGTATTTACTTATAAGTTTTGATACTAGACTTACTTTTAAGCACTTATGGCATTGGCCAGATTTTATTTCAGTTGTTTTAAGAAAGACCATGTCTCTAAAAGATAAGTTTTACTACAGTTGGTTTGCGAATGATGATGTTTTTAGAAAAATTGATTTTCAAAGTTGAGATTTATGATTTTTGGAGGCATAGGGGAAAAACCCACCTCATTATGTAACTTGACTCAGATATAGAATTTATGAATACAAATATCATATGCCCACGCAGTTCAGGACTATGGATGATTGATGCCCCTAGATCCCAGATTTGAATATGAAGGGTAACATAGATTCACACCCGATTCTAGATTTGTGGCTGGGGGACGGTGAGATGTAACGCCCCAAGACCACCAGAAATTTGCGTACGGGGGGATGCCCCTAAGTGCCAAATTTTACATATGGGGGGACGGTGATACGTAATGCCCCCATGTGTCAGATATACAAATATAGTTTTCTTAGATACAGAGTTTTCATAAATAGATTTTTCAGAAATGGATTTTCAGAAAGGGATTTCCAAAACAGATTTTTCAGAAGAGATGAGTTTTTAAAAGAGTTTTCAGAAAAGCTTTTTAGAAGAAATGAGTTTTCAAATAAGAAAGAGATTTCGAAAAGAATGTTTTCTGGGAGGATTTCAATTTTTAGAACCATGAATTTTCGGAAAGAATCAGTTTTCGTTTTAATTGTCCACTCACTATATCGTCCAAACGATCTAACCCGCCTCTCCCAATTTCTTATTTTGTAGATATACCCAGAGGATGAGCTCGGGAGGATGGATACTGATGGCAGTCACTAGAGGGTCCGAGTCCACCAGATCGAGTCACAATATAGTCGTAGTCAAGTATAGTCTTCTATATTGGATACGTGTATATTTGTAAGTGTGTGTGTAATAAGCCAGTTTTCCGTGGATAAAATTGTAGAAGAAGTACAATTAAGTATATAGTTATCAGCACTAAAGTTCTTTGCATGTAGTTGTTTAGGCAATGGTCCCATGTATAAGTCACTTTTGAGTCAGATATATAGTAAGGATCTCAGTTAGTAAGTCAAAGGCTCAGGCGGATGGATCAGTCTATCCCTTGCCGGTAGCATCTCCAGAAGAGGGATGTTACAACTTGCGTGCTATATAAAATTGCTATCACTAACCTTCGATAATTCATTCATATATAAATATAATCTAGAGAGGGAGTTTACCTTTTATAAAATACATATATGCGTGCTAAAATAAAGAATTGGTTTTGAAAATTGTAATTTTTTTATTAGTTAGTGCATTCAGCTTTTTTTTTTAGAAAAAAAAAATCTAAATTTTATATCCACCACTCAGCTAGCTTGATTATACAAAAGTATTAGTTTCATTTTTATTGGCAATATCCGTAACAAAAAACGTTCAATTGAGTTGTAATGAGTTTTAAATAACTTGGAGCAATTAGACTGGTATTTGGCAGATGTACGTAAATAAATCAGATTTGCGTTCGTTGAAGTGTTCGAACAAGTGGAATTAATTTCACGTTCGTTTTTGGGTTTGAACAAAACTTGGCTGAATGTTCTCGTGCTTGGTGCGTTCTTTAGTGCGTTCGAACGAAACCTTCCAGATAGCACGTGTTTGAGTGGTGTTCGAATGCCCGTGCGCAACTAGGTTATTTTAGAGGCGTTTTTCAAGCCTAATTTGTTGTTGGAAACCATAGATCTTGCCTTACTTATATAAAGAAACACATAGCCATATTCCCCGACATTGTAAACATAATACTTTGAGCCAAAACACATTCTTAGCTTTTCAACCTTAGTGTTCTCACCTTAAAGACTCTTTTCAATTCCTTGTCTTCTTTATTTTGGTGATTTCCATCTTTGTTAAACCATCAATACAAGAAACCCAATTTCCTAACCCTTCAGAGTTCTCAAGGAGAAAGATTGGTAGTTTGAGTTCTGATGTTCGAAGTTTGCAGAGTTGATCCGCTCAGAGAGTTCAGAGGTTCTGAAGAAAATCGTGGGGTACGGGCTCGATGAGTTCTTCGAGTTCTTACAGTCTATAGGTACTAGAGTTGGTGGAGTTTCCGCCATAGGTCTTTTACCATCACTGTAAGTTTTCTCATATAGTGGATTTTGGGCTGGTAGCCAAGATACCCAGAGTGGTTTTTTACTCGCACGAGTTTCCCAATTTGTCACCAAAATAACTTGTGTTGATTTTCTGTGGTTGATTTATTTTCTGCTTTAATATTTTGTTTTGATTTATCTATTAGAATTAAGGTTGCTTGTTAGAAATCCATAGAAATAATATTCAGGACTTGTCTTGATTTATTGTGTTCATTCCGCATAGGGTCAAAACTTTAGATAAATACGAACTTTCAATTGGTATCAGAGCCTAAACTCGATCCTTTACACGTTACCTATTGAAAGAAGTCAACTTTTAAATTGTCCCATATTCTTTTATGAGACCGAATATTTGCATTGGAAGTTTCTCATGAGAGCGTTCCTTAAGTCCTTAGATGAGAGGGTCTGGATGACAGTAGAGTATGGGTGGAAACCTCCCGTGGTTATGATTAATGGGGTGTCTTCCCCTAAATATAAACTGACTTAGACCAAGGATGAATTTGATATTAGTAATAGGAAAAAGCAAGGCAATTAATGCCATTCATGGTGCTGTTTGCTCGGCTGAATTTATGAGAATCTCTATGTGTGAGATAGCTCAAAAATGCTTGGGACATCCTTCAGACTGTGAATGAGGGCACATTGTCTGTCAGAAACAATAGGCTCCAAGATCTTGCTACTAGGTTTGGGTCGCTAGAATGAAGGATAATGAGACTTTTGATGAGTTTTATGCTGAGATTAATGATATCATTAACTTAAGTTTTAACCTAGGCGAGACTATTCCTACCAGTAGGATAGTTAGAAAAATTATTAGATCGTTACCTAACAAGTTCCAACCTAAGATCACTACCATCGAGGAAAGCAATGACCTAGATCACCTAAAACTAGAAGACCTCATAGGAAAACTGTAGGTTTATGAGAAGAAACTTCCTGGTTATAAGAAGCCAAAAACTATTGCGATGACGATCGTGAAGAAAGTTGTTCATGATCCATCAAGTGATGATGATGATACCCTCAAAGATCAGGATATGTCCATGTTTGCAAAGAAGTTTAAAAAACTTCTTAAGCTGAAGAATAGTAGTTGTAGCAGTGATAGAGATAGGAAAGATAGGCCAAGAGAGAGTAGGAATAGTAGGAAAAAGTTTAGAGATGATAAGAGTAGCAAACCTCGTGCTATTCAATGCCATGAATGTGAAGGGTGTGGGCATATTAGATTTTAGTGTCACAAATACCTTAAGTCCAATGGTAAGAAAGCAATGGCAGCCTCTCTTAGTGATTTAGAAGGTGGTTATACTTCTAATGAGTCTCCTAAAGATAAGAGCAATTTTAAGGCCTTTGCTGCTAGTGTGACTAGTGAGAGAGAGGAAAACAGTAGTGATGAAGATGTTAGATCTGATTTCTCTCATGATGAGCCTGTAGATGATGATAGTCTTTAGGTAGCCTGTTGAATTGTTCAATGAGAGCCTAGTTATCAAGAAGATGCATGGAGATCAATAAGAGGCTAAAAGAAGTGAAACTAGAAAAGAATGAAGCTCAATCTAAGTTTGAGCAAAGTCTGATGATGAATAATGACCTTGAGGAGAGGAATAAAGGGCTAGTTGAAAAAGTCAAATCCTTAGAAATTGAACATGAAGATGCTAGAACCCAATTTTTTGTATTTTCTAGTGGGAATAATGAAGTAGACCGTATGTTAGGGATTAATGTTGAGTCAAAATTTGACAAGGCGTCATCATCTAGAGCTGTGCAAATTCCTCCCAAATGTGACTTAGGTAAGAAACCTGTTGAGTGTAGGCATGTGATACCTAATTTTGTTCTTCATCTTATTTCCCAACCTCAATCTAGAGGTGTTGTGGGTAAACCTCGCTCTCATCAGAGGTTTGTGCCTGTATGCCATCACTGTGGCAAGGCAGGACACATTAGGCCTAAGTGCTTCATACTGCACAAACACAAGAAAAGGCCTGAGAGTGTGTCACCTAGATTTGATTCTTCAAAACTAGTTTCTCAAGTTTCTGCACTAACTAAACAGATAATTTTCCTTAGTGAGAAACTTGCGTTGTTAACTAGGAATACTCAGATGGATGAGATTCCTAAGAAAGTTTGGGTGCGGAAGCAAGCTGACTTCCTATCTACTTCTTAATGCCTTGATCCTAGCAGGGATAATGAGAGTGCACTTCGGTGTAACTCTTCTTAGAAGTTGTATTTTATTTCACCATTGTATGTATGTGTGCATGTGTTTTATATTTTTGCACGTGTATTTTTTCCTGCATATGAATATGTGTGTTGTTCTTTGTTTTTGTCCCTTGGTATATAGGATGGAAACCCGGACATAAATTTCAAAGCCGATTTCGAATGGACGGTAGTATGATCTGAACTCGAGATACAACTCCATGTACCATTGGATATTGACAAGTCGTGTGTGTCTTTACATTGTTTTTGTTAAAAAAAACTAAAAATTAAAAAAATATATATAAATTAAAAAGACCAAAAACATTTGTGAGGCTTGTTATAGAATGAAAAGCATGTGCATGTGATCATGGTATGTAGGATCTATATTTACGCTGGTGCAATATGCTTTTAATTTTTTTGATGCTTTATGTGCATGGGTGTGTGATAAAAACTCCTAGTATATCTTGTGTTTGCATTTCACATACACATTTTTGTTATTGTCAAGGCTTGGTCGTATGTATGCATTTTTGGTTGGGCAATCTAATCTCTAATACACTTAACTCACCAAACAGTGTGACCTTTGACTAGATGACCTTGTGTTATCCCTTTGTGAAAGAAAATAACAAAAATAACAAAAAAATATTATAGTTTACATGAGACTCAATTGCAAAAGAGCCAATGGGCCAAATTCAAACAATAAGGGAAAAAACCCTTCACTCAAAAGAGTTTTTAAATATAAGCTCATTGTATTTATGGAGACAATATTATAGCATGCAACCAATGTTTCTTATTTTCAGGTCCTAGTAGTGATGGGTTTGAACATTTATTTTGTGGACTTTATGTGTCAAGAGATGGGATTTATTTTTTTGTATCTCGCTCATAAAATAAGGTCTTAAGCCTTGATTTATTACGCCATTACCTTTTTCACATAAGTACTTGTTATACTTTGGTGTTTATGTAATATGCATGTACTATTTGGTAATATAGTAAGTGATGCATATTATTTCATGTCATAAATAGCTGAATACTGACTGGGTATCATTGTACTTGCTCGAAGTGATGTTTCAATCACTTTTATTTTCTCATTGTATGCTTGTGTGTGTTTCATGTCATTGCATACCTATAAGTCTTTACTTCTCGTGTGTTATTATTATTATTTTTTTGCTAACTTAGTAGGCTAGTTAGTGAGGGGGAGTAAGTTCCGTTTACATGTTTCTTACATGTGTTGTTTCCTATCATACCTTTCTCATTGTCATTTCATGACAAAAAGGGGGATAGTAGTTTAGTAGTTTGGGAGTAGTTGAGTAGTGATAAGCGGTAAATATATCAATATTTACCGTCCATTTGGCTTAATATTTTGTATAATTTCTTGAGTTTTGTGAATATTTTGATGTGTTTTTTGTATTTTGTAGGTAAATAAGGTTTCAGGATTCACTGGAATCAAATCGGGGCTAAAATAGCAAAAAACGGACAAAAAGGGCAAAATCATCATTTGGGCGTCGCGACGCGCAATACTTCTGCATCGCGACTGCTAACTGACCGGTGCGAAATCACATGCGTATAACGCAAGTGCATGTATCGTTCAAGTAGTATAAAAAATATCGATCCCACAAGGAATTAATACCTAAGCTAATAATTTTTATGAGGTCAAATGATTACTATTATCTAACAGATTGATTGATTGACTGGGTGATGCTTTTAAACTTAAAAATAAATAAAATTACGCGAAAGTAGGTTGAGGAAAAATCAAATTTATAAAATTATCCAGAGTTGTGATTACTTCCAATATCTTTTTAAAGATGAAGTGGTTAATTCATGTTTGTGTAATATATCGGTTTACTAACCTGGAACACAAAATTATGCAAAAGCCTCTGTCGATGGTCAGATTCAAATACCCAGTATAATCCAATTGAACCATATGTCTATGTCAACCAAATTACCTGGATTTATTAAGATTAAGTTCCAATTATGGCTACCCCCGCCCGAGAGGTATATGTCTATCCTGTAAGGAAATCTATTAAAGGGTTATTTATCCTCAAGGAAGATCGTGGGCTATTAAGTCTAGGGCTAAACCTATAATTCCTTTGTCAAGTTTATTTTAAGTTTACCAGATCAATCTTATTAATGGCCAGTTAACAAGAAGCATTAAGCTTAAGACTTAATAAGTAAACCTTTATATTACCCAAACTATAAAATAACCCCTTATAAACCGGTGATATTGGAATTAATCACAACTCCAGATAACTAACTTAGTTACGACAAATAACTAGGGCTAGTAAAAACTTAAATAAAAAAAAAAAACATAAAGTAAAATGCTGAAAAGTAAATAAAGAAAATTACAATAAAAGAAAATGATAGGGCTAGAGGATCTACTTTTATCACTAATATTTTAGATATCTCTCTTAATATAATATATTAACTTGTGTGATATTACCAACCAGCCATATAGGCGGTAACCTGATTAAGTCAAATTAAATCCAACCGACCATAAAGGCGGTATCATTATTTATCCATAAACCAACCATATAAGCGGTAATTACCAACCGACCAACCAAGCGGTATCCATGCTTAGTCAGGTTAAAACCAGTTTATAATTAATTACCAACCGACCAATATAGCGGTATCCTTGTTAAGTCAAATTTTAAATAGTGAATATATTATAATTAAGGGAGATTAATCTAAATAGCAGTAATAAAAGTTTTACCTTTCACCCTAGCAGGGGGAAGTTACCTCCTCATAGCTAAATAGTAAAAACTGAAAAAGCAAAGAAAGTAAATAAAATTACTTACAAAAATGAAATTTAAAGAAAACTAGATACAAACTCCTTATTTACATCAGAGAATTCAGAGAGGAAGGTACATCTGAAACTAAAATTTCGAGCTGAATTTATAGGCGTCCATAAGCATCACGCGTCATGACGCGTGAATTATTCTTGCGTCACAACACTACCACGTGTCAGTCGATGATTGGCTGCTTCAGATTCTTTTCTGCTGACGTGGTATTTTGGATGATTAACTCAATAATTGTGCTGACGTGGCGATGATGTGGCTATGACGTGGCGACACGTGGCGATGTGGAATGTCGGCACCATAGGATGATGACACGTGGCACGTTGTGATTGGCTGATGATGACGTGTCGATGACATGGCGCGTTGACTTGGTAACCGGTTGATGTGGACTCCACGTGGCTGACATGTGGATGACATATGGATGACACGTGGCGATGGTGATTGTCGGCACCATAGGATGATGACATGTGGCATGGCGCACGTTAGCAGATCGGCTGTGATGTTTAAACGTGGCACGGCACACGTTAGAAAATTCAAACTTCTCAGATTTTTAACACGTTTCCTCGGTGCATGTTAGCAGCTCCTGGCGCACGTTAGACGTCACGACGCGGGTAGCGCTTCGCGATGCGCCAAAAGACAATTTTGCTCTTTTGTGTCATTTTTCACTGTTTTGGCCCCAAATCACCTCCAGAATGTCTTGAAACTTTATTTATCTACAAAATAACACAAAACACATCAAAATATTCACAAAACTCAAGAAACTATACAAAATATTAGGTCAAATGAGTGGGAAATAATGATATATTTACCACTCATCACTAACGTGCACCGAACACGTGTCAACATCAGAGAAACTTTCTATCATACGCACTTGCTAACATGTGCCGGCCATGTGTCAACATCACAGCAATCTTACTATCATGCGTCAAACACGTGTCATCATCCCATGCTGCCGACACTACATGTCATTGCTTAAGTCAGCGTCGCGACGTGTAAGTCTTCACGTATCATGATGCCGAGCTAATAATTTAGCTGTCGATAGTCGCGTGCAACGTGTCATCATCTCGGCAAAGTGCATGCCACGTGTTGAAGATCAACGGCGTATCGCGATGCGTAGCACTTCATGCGTCGCGATGCATGGACCCAATTTTCCCTTTAAATTGAGGCCGAAATCAAAATTCCAATTCATACATTCTTCTGGGGATTTCCTTAAGAATACTAAGAAGATTCTATCTTGTTTGTTTATTTTCAAATTTTTATGTTTAATTTTTATTTTACGCAATAGTTCTTTATTTATTTTACTTTTCAGTGTGATGAGGTAACTTCTCTCTACTGGGGTGAAGGGTAAAGCTTTTGTTACTAATATTTAGGTTAATCTCTCTTAATTATAATATATAAACTATTTTAAAACCTGACTTAATGGGATACCGCCTTTATTGTCGGTTGGAATTAATCATAAATTTGACTTAATCAGGATACCGCCTATATAGCCGGTTGGTAATGTCATGCAAAGTTAATATATTATAATAATGGAGATATCTAAATTAGAAGTAATAAAAGTGGATCCTCTAACCCCCATCATTTTCTTTATTATTTTATTTTATCTTTTTAATTTCCAGTTTTACTTTATGTCATTTACTTTATTTATGTCTTTAATAGTCCTAGATATGTGTTGTAACTAAATACCATTTTTGAGGTTGTGATGAATTCCAATATCACCGGTTTATAATGGATTATTTTATGTCTTGGGTAATATAAAGGTTTATTTATTACGTCTTAAGCTTAATGTTTCTTAATAACTGGACACTAATAAGATTGATTTGGTAAACTTAAAATAAACTTGACGAAGGAATTTTAGGTTTCAGCCTTAGACTCAATAGCTCACGATCTCACATTGGGGCATGATGATCCTTAGGTAGATTTCCTTACAGGATAGACATATACCTGTCGGGCGGGGGCAGCCACAATTGGAACTTAATCCTAATGAATTCAGGTAACTTGGTTAAATAGACTTATGATTAATTGGGTAATTTGGATGTTTTCATCTGACCATCGACAGCGGCTTTTGCATATTTTCTTGTTCTAGGTTAATAAACTGATATATTGCACAAACATGAGATAATCACTTCATCTTTAAAAGATATTAAAATGATTCACAACCCTAAATAGTTTCATAATATTGAATTTACCTTTAAATTACTTTCGTACCGTTTTATTTACTTGTTTTCAGACAAAAATCATCATCCAATCAACAACCAATCTATTAGATACTTGTAAATATTTAACTTTATAAATTAATAGCTTAGGTATTAAGTCCTCGTGGGATCGATACATTTTATACTACTTGAGCGATACGTGCGCCTGCGTTACGTGTGTGATTTCACCAACCAAGTTTTTGGCGCCATTATCGGGGACTTATTTATCTCTCACTATTAATTTTGAGGTTAGATACATTTACTTGTGTCTAATTTGTTTTTACTTATTAATTTTATTTTATTGTGTTTCAGGTTCTCAAACACTACATGAGAAGAACCAGAAGCTTTGAAATTCATCCGCTTGACCCATAAATTGAAAGAACCATCAGACAGTTGAGATGGGAAAGTCAAGAAGGCCAAGAAACACTGATCAATATGAACATTCAAGAGCCTGAACCTTTGGAGGTTGCACCACCAATTCCCATTTGATACAGAACTATTCTGGTGGTTGACGGCTTTATTTCATGCATTGTACTTCCTCCCTTACCAGCAAATACGTGTGACATCAAATCATGCATTCAGATGATACAACAGTCAGTTCAGTTTGGGGGAATGCAATTGAAGATCCTAATGCCAACCTCAGCAAATTTCTGGAAGTTTGCGGCATATTCAATTACAACCGAGCGGCAGAAGAAGCAATGAGACTGCGTGTGTTTCCATATTCCTTGAAAGATAGAGCTAAAGCTTGGCTACATTCACTACTAGCAGGTTCTATCACAAATTGGAATTCTCTATCCACCAAATTCCTTGTAAAATACTTTCCACTAGCCAGAACTGGAAAGCTGAGGAATGACATTACATCATTTGTACAACATGACTCAGAATCTCTCTGTGAAGATTGGGAAAGATACAAGGAGTTGCTCAGAAAATTTCCTCACTATGAGATTGCAAAGTGGCTACAAGTCCAAACCTTCTACAATGGACTTTCTGGACTGATGAGAACTACAATAGATGCTGCTGCTGGAGGAGCTTTAATGGAAAAATGAGAGGATTAGGCCTGGGACTTAATTGAAGAAATGGCCAACAAAAATTCTTTGTGGCCAACAGACAGGAGCATGATCCAACAAATAACAAGAATTTACGAAGTTAGAGCCAACACAACAATGGATGCCAAGCTCGATCAGACATGCAAACTCATATAAACTCTTAGCATGAAGGTTAATGTTGTATCCACAAGTTTACCATATGGAAGAGCACTAGAGACAGAATCATACAACCAACATGATGAGAAAATTAACTATGTCAGCAACTTTGACAGACAATGGAACAATCCATATTCCAATACCTACAATCCAGGGTGGAGGAATCATCCCAATTTCGCATGGAGCAACAATGCAGGGAAAAAAACAATCCACCACCAGGATTCCAACAACAGAACAAAGGCCATGAGTATAAGAATAATCCAGGAATAGAAGAAGTGATGGTCCACTTGAAAAAGCTAGAAGAAAAAATGACGTTCAAGTAGCAAAATATGATGCTATATTTCAAGCCCAATCAGTATTGAATCAAAGCCTAATTGCTTCTATAAAGACACTGGAAATTCAAATAGGACAAATGGCCAATGCTCAGAGTTACCGACCGCAAGGTCCTATTCCTAGCAACACAGAACCAAATCCAAGGAACATTGGGAATGAGCAATGTCATGCCATCACTTTGAAAAGTGGTACTGAAATCAACAAAGATGTTGGAGTCAAGGTAACTATTGAGGAAGTTCCAAAAGAAAGCAGTGAAGCAGAGCCACAGATGGAGGAAAGAGAAGCAAAAGCAAATGATCGAGATGTTGGACAATTATGACCCATAGCATCACTATTTGTACAGAACATGGTGTTGTTGTACAAATTAACTATGTGACAAAGGAAATTGCTCTTTTATCATTTGTAATTGGATTACCGGGATATATAAATGATAAAAGTCCATATGATTAGTTCCGGATTAATAAGATATGAGACAGTATTAATCCACTAAGGTTTAATCATTAAAACAACCCTAGTCGTAGTATTATCGAGATTAGACATCGATAATGCGGAATAGACTAGTATTGCACTTGTGCGTGTTATGGGAGCATAACGACATAGTTTTCATATATTTGGGTATTGGATACTCATGCAAGTGTAATAGGAGGTTGTGTTTACCGATGGTACGGAAACAGCTTCGCTCTGGATAGACCCCTCGGAATTCCATTGGTAGTATGACTATATGTCTATGGAAGTCCGAATCAGGGTAGGTGTATTTGGTCTTAACTGAGACTTGCATTGCTAATACTTGAGACAATCAATATACTTTGGTTTTGGTCGTCCAGGGCTTTAACAGGTTTTGTGTACGCCTCTTCTGGGTATATTAGGAATCGTAGTGTATTGGGTGTGATGACAAGATGGAAATATCACTTCAGTCATATGGAGATGATGGTCACATAGGATAAGGAACTGGTACTCTTGTATGCTGCAGCTATTGGGATAATATGACTAGGTCATGTTTATCCGATTATAGAGACTAGTTACTAGAGATCCGATATGTGCTTCGTACATGGTAGACATAATTCCAGCCCCAGGCATAGCATGTGACATCCGATACTGGATCGTAATACACAATACTACGTATACTACGCCTGATATAGATTACATATTCCTTTAAGAATATTTCTGGAGAATTGGGTAGGCACGGTGCTTTGCTAGAAGCCAATCATGTCTTGTAAATCGGTGAAAAACATAGTACTAGGTACGTACGTGTTCGGATAGTCCGATGACCGGATTTACTGCCAAATATCCAGGGATCTCATGGGTCGCTTCCCGAAGATTCACCGATGACGTATGACTCGAACATAATTAATCTAGGATTAATTATAAGAGAGAGAGAGAATTAATCTAGGATTAATTGCGGAGAATTTTATATGGGTTAAAATTCAATTAAAAGAAAGAGAACGATTAATTCAGAATTAATCGATAAAATAATATATTCGATATATTATACGAAATTAGATTTCGACGTGGAATTAAAATTGGATTTTAATTCGGGCGAACGAGTTAATTTAGAATTAATTCGCTAGCGACGTGAATAGTAATTTTGCTAGGCATAATTATTTAATTAAATTTGATTTAATTATGTCGCAACAGAAAATTCGTTAATTCGAAATTAGCGAACCCGAGCCCGGGAGTGTTTGCGGGCCCACTCGGATTTTGAATCAAGTAGGGCCCACAAATCACATCGCAAGTCACTCACATGTCACATCCACTTTTTGTGATGTGTGTCATGTCCCCTTTTTGGTGATGGAGGTGGTTGAGAGCAATTAATTCTCTTTTCCCTCCAAATTGCTTTTGGAAAGCATATACCAAAATTTTTGACTTTTGTGTAAAGACTTGGTAATTGTTTTAACAAAACAAATACAACACTTCCTCTCTCTCTATCTATCTCACGACAATTGTGTCATTTTTCTCTCAAATTTCTCTCCTTTGCCGAGAGCTAAAAGGAGCCAATGGAAGATTTGTTGCAAATTTTTCATGGTGCTAGCACATCGAAAGAGACATTCAAAGGTGATAGGGAAACCCATCTATGAGCTTGGAATCAACACTCAAAGCTTAGAGCTTATAGATCGCTTCAAAGGAGGGCTTGGCCGAATGCTTCATGGAAGAAATTTTTGTGTTCATCGCATCCAAAAGCCGTTCAAAGTGAGTATTTCCGCTACTTTACTTTGTTGTATTCGCACATTTCTTTGCTTAATTGATCTTTGTTTGACCTAGAAAAACCGACAATGGTATCAGAGCGGTTATTAAGCATGAAATTGGATTAGGGTAAAATTTGGGTCAAATTGATTTGAGCATGATTTGATAAAATTGATTGATTGAGTATGCTTGAATGATGATAACTTAGAGTTATGCATGATCAATTCGATGAAAATTGAATTGGATTAATTTTTCCCCAAAAATTTGGCTTGGCCGAATTGATAAGATGCCCTAATGTCATGGTATTTTTGTTCTTTTGGTCATTGGATGAGTTGAAAGACATGTGATAAATTGATTTAGGATTTAATTGGATTAAAATCGAAATCGGATTTATAAAACCCTAAAATGACGTGAGCAATATAGCATGAAATGTGATGATTTTTTGATTCAATAATGTTGGACATATGTTGATGATGTTTAGCATGATTAATTATGTAAATTGATATTTTGGAAATGTTAATTTGACTAATTAATTATGGCTAATGCACTTTAGTTAATTGAATTATGATATTTGGAATATTGGAATTTAATTAGTTGGGCTAAATTTGGAATTGGGCTTAAATGTTGTATTTGGGCTTAATGGGATTGGTTGGGCCAAGTTTGGTTTAGGTTAATTGGTTGGATCCAATTGGGCCTAAAACCATTTCCATAAATTCCAAATATAATAAAATGGGCCTTTAAAATTTTAATTGGGCCTAATGGGCCAAAATTGATTTTTAGCAAAGGGTTATTCCTTATTGGGCTTTGGTTACCAAAGTCCATGCCTTATAAATTAATTGAAAGCCCATTGGACTTTAATTAAATTGACATTGGATGTTAATTGGGCTTTGAGACCCATAATGATTAGATTTAGAATCTAAGTCGCAAAGGCTCATTAATAAAGTGTAATTATTTAAGTTGGAATTGAATAAAGAATTAGTATTGAATACAAATTAAATTGGATTTAATATTGTGGTTTAATATAATTCAAGAATTCGTACTTTGAGTACTTATTCTTAAACGAGTCAGAGACTCGCGCAAATCAAATCGTTGTTTGAACATGGATCATTATTAAGATTAATTAATTGGATTAGATTGATTGATAACATGCTTTGTATGAATACATGGATGTGATGTATGAATATGTATATCGGATGGATATTAGATGGGTGAGGGCAATTTTGGAAATTATTGTAATAAATTAGAATTTATTAAATTGGACCTGCGTGTCCAGCCTATTACCTCTTGACTATTTGTATTTCTCTTCTCACCTATTCCCCTCAATGTAAATGAGGTTTCTTTAGAAGTGTTATGTAATTGGGTAGAAGTAAGATTTGTGCTAGCGGGAGAGAGGAAATGGAGAGATTTTTTCTAGGAACAAAATGTTTAAATATCCATCCGCATAACATTATTAATTTATATATCGCACCTTATTATGCTTTTAGAATGCATGTTTAAGGGTGTATGATGAGACCTGATCAAAGATAATTAATTGGTTGCCAATTACGAGAAAAACCCTCATCAAATATTAAGTGTTTTCCTTCCATTGAATGATTCATTCTCAAGATCCAAGATTGGCACTGGTTTGTTGGCCAAAGTTAAGACCTTTGTCCATCGCGGATGTGTTTGAATCGTGAAGGCTTTGTTCCATATCGCATGTCGTATCCAAGTTGTGATTTGTTGGCCAAAGTCAAGATCACTTCTTGTCCATCGACATCGATTACGAAGATTTCCAAGGTCAATGGGTCCCACTTAACTGGAATCATTAAGTTTGTTGTGCCAAAGCCAAGGCTTAGTTGATTTAGAAGGAAAAGGTTAAGGAATATATCGGATATATTGGCATATATTAGATACATGTTTCGGATTTGGATGTCCACCTACTGGATCTAGGAATTAGATGAGATCCAATTGATCTTAGAGATCTACCTAGTTAAATATCATACAGCTTGTTGGCCAAAGTCAAGGTTGTGTGTTATTTAACGAGATCCTAGCCCACTAGGAAACTAGGTTTCCTGAGTACTCAACAGAGGGTTAGAGGCTCGCCGAAAAATAGTGGGAGGCAAGTATTAAATTTGCAATTTCGTCTAGATACTTGCCAATACGCGCTCATTTCATTTTTCGTCATTAATTAATAAATATATTAGTTGGACTAATATTTAATTGCTGTTTTAAATTAAACAGTTGGACTGTATTCAAACTACTTCAATTTATAGTTGATTATATAATTGGATTATAGTAATCAAAATATTTGAATTTAACCAATCAAATTATAGTTGATTATATAGTTAGACTATAGTAATCATTATATTTAATTGTACCCGAAATCATTGATTAGATAGTTGGACTAATGAATTCAATATAACTGAAAGATTAGCGTTTAAAACATAATCCTAGGTGAAAATGTCTTTAAGCGGCTTTAATTTTCAAATTGGGAATAAAACCTCAGGATAGTCTTGGGAACTAAGAAGTTATTCTATTTGATAGAATGACATCTCGGGCCTAAGCCCAGAGTTGAGCAAATAGTGGAGCATGAGTTTTGGATTACTTATGGTGATGATAACCTTAGTGCTCAATCCCTTATGCTATATGCAATGACACTTTAATTTCGTTGTCAAAATTAAGGATTAAATCCTTGTAGCATGATGATGAAATTAAAGATCTTCATAGATTTATTCTTAAATCTTAGAAGTACAAATTGCAAAAGATGCTCTTTTGCTCATGTATGTCAGATGGTACATCTGTCGAGCACTAGGTGTCGCAGATGATTGCTGACATCGATCAGTTAGGTTAGCTGGGCATTACCTACGTGGCCGAGACTACCAAGGATTTGATCTTATAGTCTCTACCCAATAGTTGGGGCAAGTTCATTATGAACCAAGAGTAAACTCTTGGAGAGTTGACGGCTATGCTCAAGAAGGCAGAGCCAGAGCTTCTAAAAGGGGCAAAGGTAAAATCATCACGGTCTTCTAGCAAGACAAATGACATATCCCAAGATGTCTACCTAAACTGTGGCAAATGGGGTCATTGGTAGTGTGACTGCTGTATGGACAATGCAGACATCAAGTATGTTTGTCATAAACATGTTCACTATTAGTTTCAAAATTAGATTATGATACTAGATGTGGTACATAGATATGTACTGATGTGCGGGATCTGCTGATAAGCAGAAGACTGGCTTCAGATGAGATTTATCTGCTAGTCGGAAACGGGACGAGAGTCACTGTTTTAACCATAGAATCCTAAGTTTAGGAACTACCCTTCGGGTGTGTACTTAAATCAGGAAACTGTTATAATATAGCTAGTTTGACTAGAAATATTATCTCTATATCTAAGTTTAACCCGTTGCGGGTATACCTTTATATTCTAGAACACTAAAGTGGTTTATTTTATAAAGATGATATTGAGATAAACACACATTAGATGTGAATAACAGTATTTATATTTTGAATATAAATGAATCTCAAACATATAACATGACAAACAAATAGCTCAAACTGATTGATCAGATGAGACTTATTTGTGGCATTGTTATCTGGGACACATAAACAAGACTCTTATATCCACACTTTCGAAGAGTGGGTACTAGGACAGATTTGATTCTATTTAAATAATGTCTACGAATCTAGTTTATTGGGCAAAGTGCCTAAAACACCTTTTACTTGTAAAAGTATAAGTGCCACCGATTGTTATCCCTCGTTCATATTAACGTAAGTGGGCCCATGTCTATCTAGGCTAGAGGTGGATATGAACACTTCGTAATCTTTACGGATGTAGCATCACGTTATGGTTATGTGTTTCTTGTGAAACATTAATCGGAAACTTTTGATAAATTCAAAGAGTTTCGACACGAAGTAAACAGACAGATCGGCTAAAATATAAAACCGTTACGGTTAGACCGTGGTGTAAAATACTTAAGCAATAAGTTTCTCAACTATTTGAAAGAGTATAGCATTCTTTCATAGTGGACTCCTCCCGTAACACCTCAATTGAGTGGTGTGTCCAAACGGAGAAACCGAATTTTGTTAGACATAATAAGATTAATTATGAGTCGCTCTGAGCTACCATTTTCCTTCAAGGGATAAGCATTAAAAAGTGCAATACTTATTTTGAATAAGGTTCCATGAAAATCTGTTTGACAGACTTCATATTAGATATGAACAGGAAAGAAACAAGGTTTTCTCATTCCTGAAGATTTGGGAATGCTGGGCATATGTTTGGATGATACCAAACTAAAATCCAAATCGGATAAGTGCCTAATTTGTAGGTTATCCTAGGGAAACCAAAGTATAGTACTTATACAACTCACAGGAGAACAATGTAATTATTGCTCGCCATGCGGTTTTCCTAAAAGGAATACCTATATACAGTGGTAAGTGGGAGGAAAGTAAAACTCGATGAAAAATCGGAGTAATACTGTTCCAGGCACCGATTCCTTAATGGAACACAAACAGTTCATCAGGGATGAAATTGTACCACAATCTTCGAATACACAATAACCCCGTAAGTCGGAGAGAGTTAGAAAAAAACCTGAGAGGTATGGGTTTCTGATCTCACCTTATAAAGATGTCAATCTTATTGAGGAACACCAATCAGCTACGTATGAGGAAGTGATACAAGGTATCGACTCCCTATTATAGCAAAGTGCCATGATGTCTGAAATGGATTCCATGTATACCAACTAAGTTTGGACACTAGTTGATGTACCAGAAGGCATTGTTCCTATTGGTACTATATGGTCTTCAAGGAAGACATATATGAATGGCAACATACAAACATACAAAGCTAGGCTTGTAGGAAAAATGTATCATTATCAACATTGTGTCGATTACGACGAAACCTTTTAACTCGTTGTCATGGTTAAATCCATTTGCAGCATGTTTCATTTATGAAATATGACAGCTGAACGTCAAAATCGCTTTCCTTAAACGGAAACCTTTTGGAGGATGTTTACAACATCCTGACGATTTTGTTGTACCAAAACAAGCAAACAAGGTTTGCAAGTTAAATCGATCCATTTATGGATTGAAGCAAGCATTGCGTTCTTGGAACTATCGTTTTGATGTAATCATAATGGTATATGATTTAATTCAAAACGAAAATGATTCTTGTGTATATAAGGAGGTTAGTGGGAGCGCACTGATAGTGATTGTCCTAAATAATGATGATATATCATTTCTTGGAAATGACATTCCCATAATACAATCGGTGAAAGCTTGGCTTTCATGAAAATTCTCCGTAGACTACTTGGGAGAGACAACCATTATTCTAGGAATAAGGATCTACTGGGATAGATCTAAAGGTTGTTGGCACTCTCCGAGAACTCGTACATTGAAATATATGCACGCGACCTAGTGTCTCATATGCTTTGAGCATATGGAGTCACAATCAGGCCAATCCAAGTGATGGTCACTGGATTGATGTTAAGAACATCCTTAAGTATCTTAGATGAACTAAGGATGCTTTCTTAAACTATGGAGAATGAGAACTTGAGTGACTGGGTTCACTGTGGCAAGTTTCCGAACCGATAAAAATGACTATAAGTCGAATAAAGGTAATATATAGTTTGAATAACAGAACAGTGAGCTAGAAATCTTCCAAGCAAGATACTGTTGCCGTATAAACAACAAAAGCGGAATATTGCTGCAGCTGAGGCAGCAAAAGCAGTGATTTGGATATATAATAATCCTAATTAGATTAGGAGTAGTTCTGTTAGCAGCTTAGCTAGGCTACAACACATGCTAAAGAATTAATGGTCAATTCAACGATCCAATTATATACTTCAACTATTCATCTAATTCGTTTGGATCATACATCGTGGCGATGTGATGATCGAATAAATCGCATCAGATGATAACTTTGCAAATCCGCTGACGAAAGCAGTTTCTCAGCAGAAGTTTGAGTGACACATACATAGTTCAAGTGCAGGACACTTGAGTGATTGGCTATAGGCCAAGTGGGAGATTGTTGGAAAATTATGACCCATAGCATCACTATTTGTACATAACATGGTGTTGTTGTACAAATTAACTATGTGACAAAGGAAATTGCTCTTTTATCATTTGTAATTGGATTACCGGGATATATAAATGATAAAAGTCCATATGATTAGTTCCGGATTAATAAGATATGAGACATTATTAATCCACTAAGGTTTAATCATTAAAACATCCATAGTCGTAGTATTATCGAGATTGGACATCGATAATGCGGAATAGACTAGTATTTCACTTGTACGTGTTATGGGAGCATAACGACATAGTTCTCATATATTGGGTATTGGATACTCATGCAAGTGTAATATGAGGTTGTGTTTACCGATGGTACGGAAACAGCTTCGCTCTGGATAGACCCATCGGAATTCCATTGGTAGTATGACTATGTGTCCATGGAAGTCCGAATCACGGTAGGTGTATTTGGTCTTAACCTGAGACTTGCATCGCTAATACTTGCGACAGTCAATATACTTTGGTTTTGTCGTCCAGGGCTTTAACGGGTTCTGTGTACGCCTTTTCTGGGTATATTGGAAATCGTAGTGTATTGGGTGTGATGCCAAGATGGAAGTATCACTTCAGTCATATGGAGATGATGGTCATGTAGGATAAGGAACTGGTACTCTTGTATGGTGCAGCTATCAGGATAATATGACTAGGTCATGTTTATCCGATTATAGAGACTAGTTACCAGAGATCCGATATATGCTTCGTACGGGGAAGACACAATTCCAGCCCCAGGCCTAGCATGTGACATCCGATACTGGATCGCAATACACAATACTACGTATACTACGCCTGATATAGATTACATATTGCTTTAAGAATATTTCTGGAGAATTAGGTAGGCATGGTGCTTTGCTAGAAGCCAACCATGTCTTGTAAATCGTGAAAAACATAGTACTAGGTACGTACATGTTCGGATAGTCCGATGACCGAATTTACTGCCAACATATCCAGGGATCTCATGGGTCACTTCCCGAAGATTCACCTATGACGTATGACTCGAACATAATTAATCTAGGATTAATTATAAGAGAGAGAGAATTAATCTAGGATTAATTACGGAGAATTTTATCTGGGATAAAATTCAATTAAATGAGAGAGAACGATTAATTCAGAATTAATCGATAAAATAATATATTCGATATATTATACGAAATTAGATTTCGACGCGAAATTAAAATTGGATTTTAATTCGGGCGAACGAGTTAATTTAGAATTAATTCGTTAGCGACGTGAATAGTAATGTTGCTATGCATAATTATTTAATTAAATTTGATTTAATTACGTCGCAACAGAAAATTCGTTATTTCGGAATTAGCGAACCCGAGCCCGGGAGTGTTTGCGGGCCCAATCGGATTTTGAATCAAGTGGGGCCCACAAATCTCATCGCAAGTCACTCACATGTCACATCCATTTTTTGTGATGTGTGTCATGTCCCTTTTTTTGGTGATGGAGGTGGTTGAGAGCAATTAATGCTCTTTTCCCTCCAAATTGCTTTTGGAAAGCATATACCAAAATGTTTGACTTTGGTGTAAAGACTTGGAAATTGTTTTAACAAAACAAATACAACATTTCCTCTCTCTCAATCTATCTCACGCTAATTGTGCCATTTTTCTCTCAAATTTCTCTCATTGGCCGAGAGCTAAAAGGAGCCAACGGAAGATTTGTTGCAAATTTTTCATGGTGCTAACACATCGAAATAGTCATTCAAAGGTGATAGGGAAACCCATCTATGAGCTTGGAATCAACACTCAAAGCTTGGAGCTTGTAGATCACTTCAACGGAGGGCTTGGCTGAATGCTTCATGGAAGAAATTTTTGTGTTCATCTCATCCAAAAGCCGACCAATGTGAGTATTTCCGCTACTTTACTTTATTGTATTCGCACATTTCTTTGCTTAATTGATCTTGGTTTGACCTAGAAAAACCGACACGAGAAAGATTCACTCCACCTCCACCTTTTCCACAGCGTCTCCAGAAAAATAAACTAGACAAGGAATTTTGTTGATTTCTGGAGATCTTCAAAAGGCTTCATATCAACATTCCATTTGCAGAAGCGTTGGAACAAATGCCCAGCTGTGTCAAATCATGAAAGATATTCTTTCACGAAAATGAAGATTGGGAGATTACGAGATAATAGCATTGACAGAAGAATGCAACGCCATCTTTCAGAGGAAGCTTCCCCCAAAGTTGAAAAATACTGGCAATTTCACTATCCCTTGCACCATTGGAGAACATAACTTTGGTAAGGCTTTCTGTGATTTAGGTGCTAGTGTTAACTTAATGCCTTTTTACATTTACATGAAACTGCAGATTGGAGAAGCAATGCCCACCTCAATCTCTTTGTAACTTGATGATAGAATGCTCACATTTCCAAGAGGTGTAGTTGAAGATGAGCTGGTCAAAGTTGACAAATTTATTTTCCTATCAGATTTTATTATTCTTGACATGGAGGAAGACGAAGATGTGCCCATCATCCTCGGGAGACCATTCTCGGCTACAGGTCGAACCATTATTGATGTACAAAAATGAGAACTAATCCTAAGGGTACAGGACCAAAAAGTGACATTCAATGTTTTCAAAGCCATGGAATTCCTGAATGACGAAAAGAATGAGGAATGTTTCAGACTTAATGTGATAAATGGTACCATTCAGAACTCCGATGCAATGCAAAGTTCCACTGACAACCTTAAAGCATGTCATTTGCCTATGGAGCCTGAAGATAATACATATTGTGCACTGGATAAGTTAAATCTTGATTTACAAGCAACTGAAGAGAAAAGGCTCCATCAACTCAACGAATTGGAAGAATTTGACATACAGCCTTCCGAGAATGCCAAATTGTACAAAGAAAAGGCCAAGAAGAGACATGATGAGAAGTTAGTGTGCATACAGCAAATCAAGGTTGAAACTCTTCCCTGGAAATCTAAAATCACAGTGGTCAGGTCCATTCTTATTCACCCAAGTTTTACCAGATAGAGCCGTTGAGTTACATGATCCCAACTCCAATAAAACCTTCAAAGTTAAAAGCAATGGTGTCAAACACTAATGGGAAGAATCATTTGAGCGACAAAAAGAAAGTGTCACACTTTCAGATCCAGCCTAACGTTCCGTCGGTCATGTCTAGCTGACGACGTTAAACTTAGCGCTAGCAGAGAGGCAACCCATGCAATTTGTGTATATATTCAGATTTGGTGTGTTTTATTTTTATGTGTTTAATTTTGTAGGTAAAGTCACATTTCAGGATGGAAGACGTTCTCGCAAATCTTTACAAGCAATTTCCTTCTCTCCCTCAAAATTCTCTGATGAAAGTCTACAAAGCTCGCATGAAATGAATGAGACTTCTGATGATAAAAGGTATTCCTAATGACATTCGTTGGTTAATTGAAGCACGGATCCGATTGGCAGGTGAGTCTTCTGATTCTTTTATTTCATATCTGCCTGGTTTAGGAAAAAACACCTATGCTAAAGAAAGAAGAGCTAAAAGATTATACGTTTTCTATAAATGTGCATGCATTACATGTAATACTCGCTGTCGTTCTTTAGGAATGGTGTCTGATAACCGCGAAGATAAAATTAAATTCATTAGGGATGAAATGAGTAAGGAGTCTTTGGATGACATATCATTGAATCTTGAGACGCATCCCAGTAGATATGTGTATCAAGCAATTCGCATGTTATATACTGATGAGCGGAAAATATATCAATATTTACCGCCCTTTTGACCTAATATTATGTATAGTTTCTCGAGTTTTATGAAAATTTTAATATGTTTTTATTTATTTAACAGATAAAATAAAATCGAGACTCAATGGAATCAATTAGGACAAAATATGGAACAAATAAGGGTAAAAAGTGGACTTGATATTTGGATTTTAGAGGTTGGAAACTTGGAATGGCGTTCTAACGAAGTATAATTTCGAAAATTTCAACTTTGCATAATTGTCGTATTTTAGCCATAACTTTCTTCTCCGATATCAAATTGAGGTGATTCAAGTTTCAGATTATATAAGACTCAAAGATCTACAACTTTGTCGTTCATAATAATTCCGAATTCAGAAGTTTTCATAACGGAAATTGATAAAACATCTGGAAGTGTGTTATGTGTAATTAATAAAGTCATTTTCAAAACTAAAAATAAAATAAAATAAAATAACAAATGAAAATTGTCAAACTTCCACCAAACATGCAAGCATGTTTGGTGGAGGATTTGGTGCCATGTTTTGTGCCATGTTTGGTGGAGCAATTGGTGAAGAAATTTATAGAGAAATTGGTGGAGGCAAAATTTTGCCTATAAATACCAAGCCATTTCATTTGTAAATTTCATATTTTCCTTGGTTTCTTAATAAGGAATTAAGGATTGTATCTTGTGTGTTTTATTTAGTAGTTTTGTAATGTATTTTTATTTTTATGTTTAGCAATAATAGTTTGTTTGTTTTTACTTTCTTTTATGTTTAGTAGTTAATTTCCGTTGGGAAATGGTGAAACCTTTAATATGATAAGGTAGATTAATCTCACTTAAATTATAATATGGAAATTGTAATTTAATAATATGGATTAATATTGATACCGCCTTAATGGCTGGTTTTATTTATTTGACATAATGTGACACCGCCTATATGGTCGGTCTTTAGGTGACAGATGATTACCGCCTATATGGCTGGTTTATAGACAAATAATAACACTGCTTTTGTGGCTGGTTTGACTTAAATGGGTAACACTGACAATTTCTATATTATAGTAAAGTGAGATTTCTACATTTGAAATATTAAAGGTGGATCCCCTAACCCCAACATTTTATTTTTATTCTAGGGAAGTGATGAAGCACAATATTCACGAGTTTTATAATTGATTTAATTATTTTATGTGTGATGTTTTGGCTTGTTTATTGAATCTTAAGTTTAATGCTTCTTATTAACTGACCATTAATAAGATTGATGTGGTAAACTTAATATGAACTTGGAAAATGGATTTTAGGTTTCATTCTTAGATTCAATAGCTCACAATCTCACCATGGTGCAAGAGACTCTTAGGTAGATTTACTTCTAGGATAGACATATTCCTGTCGGGCGGGGTAGCCAAAATTGGAACTTGAACTTCATAAATTCAGATAACTTGGTAAATATAGACATATGATTAATTGGGTTATTTTGGGTGTTTGCATCTGACCATCGGAATAGGCCTTTGCATATCTTCATGTTCCAGGTTAACAAACTAAGTTATTACACATATAGAAGAGAATCAATTCATCATTAGAATAATATTGTGTGGAATCACAACCCTAGATATTTGTGTCTTCTGAATATTTTCCTTAATTTTTTCTTTTGAGTATTTATTTATTTATTTAGCAAATCCATATTTAACCAATCAGCAATCATTCCATTCTCTTTTAATTAGATACCTGTAAATAAATAGTATCAATAACTAATAACAACAATAGATATTAAGTCCTCGTGGGATTAATATTTTTATACTACTTAAGCGATACGTGCACTTGCGTTACGTGTGTGATTTCACCGATCAAGTTTTTGGCGTCGTTGTCGGGGACTTATTTTTCTTGAGTTATTAATTTTGAAGCTATCTAATTTACTTATATCTAATTTTCTTTATTTTTATCTGTAATTTTTTTTCCTTTTGATTTCAGACGGTTAAAATGGATCTTCAATGGGTGATAATAGAATTATGAGTTTTATGAGGTGAAGATACGCCCGAAATCAGGTAGCAACAATCCGATTTTCTGAGGCCTGTTGTCCAACCCAATAATTATCTTTGGATGTCAGAGCCATTCAACACAATATTTACTCAACCGAACGCAATGGGGAGATATATGATGGTAACCACCTGAGCATAAACCACTACTACAATTCAGGGTGGAAGAATTATCAGAATCCTTCAAGGTACGAAGAACCAGCATATCTCACTGAACCTTATTCTCCATCTTATCCACCATCCACCTACGATCTTTATCAAGTACCAGAACCATCAGAAGAAGATTGGGTGATTGACATGCTCAAAGATTGGATCAAGAAACAAGATGAAAAGTTGGATGCAAGGGCTGAAATGTTTCAGAGTCAAATAAAAAACCAAGTAGCAATCTTACAAAGAATAACAGATCAAGCGAGACAATTAACAGAAAACCAGAACTGCACACCTCACAAAACATTTTCTGATGAAACTAATGAAGCCTTCAAGTACCAAGCATTTCACGATGACACCTTAATAGAGGAAGAGGCTTAACAGTATCAAGAATCAAAGGTATCAGTTCAGGAGCCCGAACTAGTAGAATCTCAATTTTATTTTTACTATTCATCAGACTCTGACGAGGAACAAGTAGCTGAGATGTCTGTACCAATTACAACTGAGGATGAAACTTTGCATCCTCAAAATGCAGATCTTGGAGCATGTATTGCACTGATGTTTGAAGAAGAGCTACCCGAGCCAACCATATAGGATAAAAGCCTACAATCAGACATATCTTTACATCCTCAGGTTGACACATATGGAGCATGCATCTCACAGATGACAGATGAAGAGATAAATAAGGAAATCCTAAAGTACATTTGTGAAGAAAAAGTGGAGCAAGAAGCATAGCAAATGAAGGAGGAAGTGTCTGACCATATTGAAGATCTCATGCTTTCAGGAGAAACATAAATGTTTTGGAGAGTATAAATCAAAGATATTGCCCAGAAGCTTGACAGAATGGAACTCCCATTCAAAGTCAAGCACCATAAGAGACCTCCTGATTTTATTTCTTTTTTTTCAGGAACCACTGGAGCGACAGAGTTTAAAAAGGTGGCACAAGCATTAAATGAGACAAAATTCTTTTTGCCATTTTACCGTTGGAAGAGACCCTTCAAAAGCAACGCTTATGGGATTGTCTCTAATCGGACATCCAAAACCATGCTGAAACCTCATTGACAAATGGACTTCAGTAACGTCTGGCTGAAGATGAAAAATTTAGCGCTAGCAGGGAGGCAACCCATGTAAAATTTTCATTTAAATTTTTTTATTTTTGTATTTTGTGTATACATGTTGTAGAGTTTTTAATTTTATGTGATATTTTCACTTAAAAGCACAAACTGAGCATTTAAGGCAGAGAAAGATAGGAGGAATGGTGTTTGGCCATCACAAAGATGAGATTTAATTCATTCGTGATGGCTGAGTAAGGAATGGATTCTTCAGACTCATCCTGATGGATTTATATACCAAGCGAGTGGCGTATTACGTACATAATTATGTTGCCTTAAATAATTGCTTTCATTGCTTTTCGGTTGTGATTTCCTTAAATTTCGCAGACAGGATCCAGACTTTTTGACTTTCACGATATATTTTACTATTTAGCTGATAATTATCATTTGACAGGTACTAGTGCTATTATTACTCACCCTTTTTCAGGTTCTATAAATTTAGCTCATCATTGCACTATTGAAGACATCCAGATTTGAGAAAGAAATACATGAAAAAAATGGAAGAAACTTTAAGAAGACGAGTTGTAAACATATTTGTGTTTTACGGTACTAGTTGTAGGAGGTTTACCGCTATGCCTATGATGCTCGGCGACCACGACACTGTTGGGCTCGCAGCCCGTAGAAAGTACGGAGTAGCCCGCGGGGGACTAAACTGGAGAATAAATGAGTCACCACCTAATGTGAACTGAAAAAATATTTAAGGCCGCACTCACCCCTCACAAGGGAATACCTCAAATCATTGGGTTCAGAATGGTCCCTTACTTATGCCAGTATAATGGACGGGTTCACACAATGGTGTAGCCAAGTCTTATGCAGTTCATTCAAGATAATTCAAATAAACACAAATTTACACGCCCATAAACATTAATAGAAATAATAAAATCATATTACATTAAGAAGTACAAGATGCGGTAATGAAAACTATAATAAATAAAGATAAGCGGGAAAAGCGTCGATAAATAAATAGCAAACAAAAAGAGGTTAATCACGCATATATGAATATTTCCTGAGTGGTACGTGGAGTAGTATCCCAAGTACAGACCGTACTATCGTCCATTCGGATTTGGCTACAGAATTTACGTCTAGGTTTCCATCCGATATACCGCAAGGGATAATAACATGCATAATCATCAATGCAATGTAAACGGACATAAAAAAATTTAACCATGCATATGCGGATAATCACCAACATGAATAAATAAAATAAAAGGTAAAATAATAAAATAACGATGAAAAGATAAATAACAAAATAAATGCGAAATAATAAAATAACGATGAAAGTAAATAAATAAATAAAAGAATAAATAACGGAAGCCCAAAAGAAAGAAAAATATGGTCAGAAATTTAGTCGTCTTTAATGTAGGACTTCGCATACCCGGCTGGACGTATTTCACATCCAGCCAGGCATGCAGCATCCAAAACTATGAAAATAAATATGGTAAGGGTGTCCTCAGGTCTTACCTTTTAAGTTGTTTCTCGGAAGTGCGTTAGGCCGTCGCCGGAAAGATTGCTGGTTTATTGTTTCTACTTGCTGTCTCACTATTTCCGCTCACTGTTTTGCTATTTTCTGGTTGCTGTTTTGTTGTTTTCTGGTTGATGTTTTGGTTGTTTTTGGGCTGTTATTTTTCGGTTTCTACTTACTATTTTTTGGCTACTGTTGGCTATTTTTGGGCTGCTATTTTGGTTATTTTTTGCTACTATTTTGGTTGTTTTGGCTGGTTACTTTTGTGGTTTTTGTCACTATTTTTGCTTGTTATTTTGCGGTTTTTGGGCTGCTATTTTTCTGGTTGCTGTTTTGCAGTTTTTGGGACTGTTTTTCTGGTCACTATTTCAGTGGTTTGGTTTACTCACTGCTTCAAGATTTTCTTGTTTTCTCGGTGCTGGTTTATGGTTTCTGTTTTGGTTGGCTGGTTCTTGGTGTTTGTTTCACGGTTTCAGGGTTGTTTTGGGTTTCATGGCTTTGGTTATTTTTTTTATTTTTTTGTTTCTCGATGATGGTGGTTTTTAAGGTTGATGATTCAGTGATGAGAAGAAGAAGGAGTCTAGGGTTTCTTTCTTGTTGTTCACGCTAAAGCTAAGAAAAGAGAGTCCCCTTCTTGTGATGATTTGGTCCCTAATTTATAATGTCTTGAGAGGATCTCCTAATAGGGAAATAAATCCCATTGATTTATGAGATATATTCTCAATTTATTTTGGGAATACAATCTCACAAATTTAGCGATGAATATCTCAAATCTTTTAAATTGGTGAGGATGGGATTTCATATCTTGTTAAATTGGATAGTGTTGGTGAGGGAATTTGCACATGTGAATTGCATGGGGTTTTCCTTTATTTGGGTGAGCATAGTGGATTTCATGGGCCTTGGGCGTATGCTGTATATGCTTTGTGTGGTGTTTGGCATGGGCATGGATTGTATGGGTGTAGGACACAGAAACTGGGCGACGCATGCTGTTCTAGACTCAGGGCCTAGTTGAGAGTACGGAGTAGCCCACGGGGGACTAAACCGGAGAATAATGGAGTCGCCACCCGGTGTGAACCGGGAAAATGATTTAAGGCCGCACTCACCCCTCGCAAGGGAAGACCTCAAACCGTTGGGTTCGGAATGGTCCCTTACTTATGTCGTTTGTAATGAATGGATTTGTGCAATATTAACCAAGTCTACTCAACATACATGTTGGTCAAAGTAATCTAAATTCTAGGTTTGCATGCTTCAACAGTAAACTTTTCATTACGGCAAACATTCGGCATCACAAAAAGTATATTAAATGAAATACGATTTAAACATAATCAAACTCCTATTGCGAAATAAAATAATTAAATCATGCTAAAAATAAAACAACTTTCTAATAGCCTAATCATGCTCAAATACAAGTTTGGATGAAATGAAATATGTGAATCCTTCAAGTGGTACGGGGCATTGTATCCCGAGTGCAAACCATAATACCGTCCATTCGGATTCGGCTATGGAATTTATGTCCGGGTTTCCATCCAATATACCACAAAAAGGAACACATATTCCATTCACCAGAAATCACATCATATACTAATTAACAATATTCATGCGAAATAAAGTAATAAAATAACTAAAAATAAATGATAATAAATAAAAGGGGTGCCCTCAGGTCTTACCTTTTAAGTCACTTTTCGGGAGTGCGTTTCACGGTGCCGAAAGGGTTATCATTCCACTGTTTTCACTGGTCTGCTGTTTCTACTACTTCACGGGTCCGCTGTTTCCGCTGTTTTCACTGGTTCACTATTTTCGCAGCTTTGTCTATTTCACGATATTTCTTGATTGTTTTTTGGTCGGTTCTGTCTGTGGCTGGGCTGTTTCGGGAGAGAGAAAGTGCGTCTGATGGGTTCTGTTTTAGGGTTATTGCCCTAGGTAGGGTTGCTGTCTTGGGTCGTTGTAAAGTGGCTGCTTAGGTCGCTGTTTTTGGGGCTTTATTTCACGTGAAAGGGGTTGTATGCAAGGGTGATGTGGTGTGTGAACTGCAGTGTGTATCCATGAGCTGCAGTGTGTGTTCAAGGAGGAGACCGAAAGCTGTGTGTTTGAATGAGGTGAAGGTCTGATCTGTGAAGGGGCTATGGCTTGCAGTAGCGTGAACAGGCTGGTTTTAGGGTTTGTTTCGTGAAGTGTGGTGGAAACATGCATGAGTGAGTGTTTTGCTTGGTAAGGGTACGTGAGCATGAGGGCTGTGACGTTTAAGGCGTGTGCTGCTGGATGAGTTAGGGTTTCATGGCAGTGGGTGTAGTGCTTGAATGGCGTGGAGCAGTGTGAAGCCGAGAAGGAGAGAGGGAAGTGCGTGAGCTGGAGAGGCTGTTGGAAAGGCTGATTCACGTGAAGTCTAGGGGTTGTTGGAAGGGGTGATTTGTGGCATAAGATAGGGGCAGCTTCCAGGGGCCATTTTGGTGTGAATCAAGGGCTAGTTCCAGAGCTATTAGGTGTGTGAAGGAGGCATAAGTAAGGGGTTGCTGTCAGCATGAAGTTAAGGCTGTGAAGTGGTTATTTTGAGGGTGGCTGAATGCGTGAATCAGGGGCTGTTTGGAGGGTTTATTGGGCGTGTGTTTCAGGGGGTGTTTGGAGGGGTTACGTAGATTTGGTTGGTGAAAGTGAGGAAGAGTCAGAGGCGAGGCTAGGGGTCTTATTGATTTATGGCCGTGTGTAGTGTGGCTAGGGAAAATGAATGGCAGTGATACATGTAGGTTATTTGTGTAAGTCAGGGGCTGTTTTAGCGTGAATGTCTTGGTGACTTTCGGGGTGTGTGTTGTGTGTGAGTTGTGGCCGAGAGAGATGGGTGCAAGTGAGGGCTGTGTGTTTGTATACGTGAATGAGGTGAGAGTGATGAAGGAAACATGAGAGGGGAAGGTGCGTGAATGGTGATGAGTTGCTAAATGCTTGCCTCCTCGAATCGTTAGGCTGTGAGTTTTTTAGTGAATTTTAAAGGGGGCAGTCGAGATGTGTGTAGGCGTGACTAAATGATCCTAAATGGAGGAGATTGAGGCATGATTGGAGGGGAATAATAGAGGGCTTGCGGTGGAGGAGGAAATTAAGGAAGAAATTTGGTGAAGATTGAGTTCTTTCGGTGGGTGATGGGAGGCTTTTGCTGAATTGGTTTAATTTGTTTTGTCAATTTGTGCTTGGTGGAGTTGGTGTTCACGTGGGTGGGAAGGAAATTTGGTTTATGTTTTGGCCTTTTTTGTTTGGTGTTGGTTTGTATTTTTTATTTGTTTATTGAAAGTGGGGGAAGGGTTTGAAAATGGGTAAAAGGGGTTTTGTTAATTCACGTGGGGGGAAGAATTGGAGTTGTGGTTTGTGTTTGTGGAATTGGCGTGTGGGGTATTGGCATTTGGTTTGTTGTTTTGTGAAATATTTTGGAAAATGAAGGGTAGAAGGGGCACAGAGGTAGGTTTAAGGTTCGGGGCGAGAATAATTTTGATACAGAGGCTCAACGAGCAAACCAGAGGCTAAACAAGCAAATAAAATCCGTCAAAATTCCAGTTCTTGATTATTCCCTTCCGTCGTCCGTTTCCCGTGACTCCCGCGACTTAAAAGGTGGTGCCTCCGTACGAGGCTCATCATTGGGCTGGTATGCAAAAATGCAATGCCTACAGTCGCCCCCACTTTGATGGGACTTGTTCAGTGTGTGACAATGACAATCCTATCAAAGTTCGTGCAATGCATTTTTATTACTTACATGGCTCGCCAGCTGCCACATGGTTTGCCTGCAGTGTTGAGTTGAGTTGGTCTGGTTGTGCCATTTTCGGCATGCTAAACCCCATTTCCGAGGTGTTGCTGAAGTGATGACTGTCCATCTTCAAACTGTGCTCCATTTTCGGAGTGATGAGATAATGGTCCATTTTCGAACCGTGCTGTGTGAGAATGTGGCTCATTTTGAACCGTTACTTGATGAGATGGTCTTCGCCGCAACAAACCTACGAATACAAAGCAAAAATTAAATGTATATTATATGTCGTTCGGAGTGCCATTTTCGGCATCTGTTGAGTGTGCCCCATTTTGGAGCGCCATTTTCGGCATCTGATGAGTGTGCCCCATTTTGGAGCGCCATTTTCGGCATCTGATGAGTGTGCCCCATTTTGGAGCGCCATTTTCGGCATCTGATGAGTGTGCCCCATTTTGGAGCGCCATTTTCGGCATCTGATGAGAGTGTGCCCCATTTTAGAGCGCCATTTTCGGCAAGATGAGAGTGTGCCCCATTTTGGAGCGCCATTTTCGGTAAGATGAGTGTGTGCCCCATTTTGAAGCCATAACTGATGCTGATAGCAGCCCATTTCCGAACTATTGCTGATGTGAAAGCGGCCCATTTCCGAACCAATGCTGATACAGATAGCGGCTCATTTCCGAACCATTGCCGATGTGATAGTGACCCATTTCCGAACCATTGGTGATGTGAAAGCGGTCCGTTTCTGAACCAATACTGATGTGAGATTGGTCCATTTCTGAACCAATGCTGATGTGAAAATGGTCCATTTCTGAACTAATACTGATGTGAAAGCGGTCCATTTCCGAACCAACGCTAATGTGAAAGAGGTCCATTTCTGAACCAATGCTGATGTGAAAGCGGTCCATTTCCGAATCATAACTGTCATGAGACAGAGGTCCATTTCCGAACCGTGCAGATGAGAGATAGTCCATTTTCGAACCAAAACTGATATGAGAGTGGTCCATTTTCGAACCAATGCTGAATCTGATGTGAAAGTGGTCCATTTCCGAACCAATACTGATACGAGAGTGAGGTCCATTTCCGAACCGTCGCTGATAATGATGTGGGAGTGAGGTCCATTTTCGAACCATTGCCGAATCTGAAAATGGTCCGTTTCCGAACCAATGCTGATGCGATAGCGATCCATTTCCGAACTAATACTGATGCGAAAATGGTCCATTTTTGAACCATTGCTGATGCTGATTTTGGGCTTCACCCCCAGAGTGCCATACCCGGCACGGTTGATGATAATGGTGTGGGACTCGCCCCCAGAATGTCATATTGCCTCTCATGAGAGAATCTTGATAGGTGGACATACTTTTGTCCTCAATGAATGCTTTGCGTCGAAACCTGAGAACCTTCAAAGTACTTGATACAACTCAAATCCGACCGTCTGAGTGAATGATCTGAGCTAGACTCCAAGTGTGTGTGTGGCCATGGCTCTTTCGCAGCTTAGTCCTTAAGTAAGCCAACTCGATGATTTCGTCTCGGAGAATCGGACCAGTGGGTCTAACCAACCTAGATGTCTGGATCACGCTCTGTGATTACTTCGTCATACTCAACATGATATGGACTACTTTTTTTTTGTCTCTTTTTTTTCTTTTCATTTTTGACTTTCTTTTTTCTTTTTCTTTTTTTTTTTGACACACGCCTACCCTTTAAGGTAGCATTTCTCCTCATGTTGGTCCTAATACTCGCCCATGGGTAGCTTCACGCTTATCGGTTATAGGTGGCCCATTTTTCTCTTTCTTTTTTCATAGAGACTTTTCCTTTGTTTCCAACCATATCATATATCGTAGCATCAGTAAACCAGGGTGGACATCCAGGCAAACGGTCATTCACTGATCCACTATCTCTTCAACTAGTCATCTTGCCAACCACTCAGGCTTCTACTGCTGAGATCCCGTAATCAAGTGCTTATGAGTCTAACCGAGATCAGTCCATTCAGAATACCGGACGAGAGTACGTCTTGCACTTATCGTTTCTAGGGTTTCTTCCCTACAACATACAATGTCATCATCGGACATATGTCTAGCCACCAAAGATTTCTCCTTTCTCTGACATTCCTCTTTTCAATTGCTGGTAATTTTGGGGCTTCGCCCCCAGGGGTTCATTTCTGAATATTGCTGGTATTATTTCATATGCTTTCAACTTGCTTGTATTCTACTGCTTTCTTTTTCCTTCTTTGAGACCTGCGAACACAAACAAAACAATAGAATGAAAACATATGCGTGTGATGTGTAAATATGCAAGTGTAGAGGTACTCCCTTTTCGTAATGGGTTGGATCCTCATTGTGCTCCTTGGCGCCATATGTCTCTGGTTGCCCCCTGCTGGTTCTCTTTTGTCTGAAATCTGCAAAAACAAAACACAAAACAAGGGATGTAAGTTACGTGTATGCATGCATGGATGAATTTCCTATCCCGTTGGGTTAGGTTTTCTGCCAATTCCCTTGGTGACTGCTCGGTCTTCTCTTCCTCAGGAAAAGTACACAACATTAATCGGCTCGGTGAACTCATTCCTTTCCAAGTCTGACAGTCTCGCTGCCCCGTTTCCCAATTTCTAAATGGCCATTCTATCTTTTCTGCTTGCTTCTTCTGGGAGTTCTCTGCGTTCTAGATACCGTTGAATATCATGGTACCAGGGTTGAATACTTTTGTCAAATATCCTCATGTCGTTCATGTTGAAAGGGAGGGGCTCAGCCATGTAAATGAAATGAACATCTTTATTATCATTAAGAACATAACAGGTTTGAACAAGTAGACAAAACCAATGTCTTTAAAAATGTAGGGTTGCAATCAAATAAACTAGGAGGAACAACTTCATCATTCACCGCATGGCCTTCTTCCTTGGCCTAAGGTTCTTCACTGTTGTCATTCTCTATCCCCATGAAAGAAACTGGGTGGTTAAGAGCTTGAAGGACAAAACTTTCGGGCAGACCGGAGTTGATCATGTAGGTGGGTGGTGGAACGGAGTGGTAATTAGTTAGAGGGTTATGATATGTGTTTGGCTGTTCCTTTTCTGGGTCGGGTATTTTATGAGCGTCAATGAGGTTTTGGATTTCATGTCTAAGGCGGATGCAGTTGTCAGTTTCATGGCCTCTCCTCTGATGGAAGTGACAATATAGGCTCAGGTCAAGGTTAGGTGGCACAGGGTTTGGGATTGGTTTGGGCTCTAAAGGTTCTAGAAGTCCTTGTGCCTTCAGCTTTTCGAACACCTTTGAAAGAGGCTTACCTAGGTTGGAGAATCGCCTGTATTTTATGGTAGCGATCTCACAGCAGTAGCGGGCTTGGTCTCAGAAGGCCCCCCAAAATTCTTTCTATTCTGGCCATAAAACTTTCTATTTTCAGCCTCTCTTTCTTCCTCAATATCCATGACAGTTTCCCTCAACTGTCGAAAATCAGAAACCATCGAAGTCATCCTCCTCAGCTTACTATATAGAGGGCTTGGTGCCCTTGATGATCATTTTGATCTGGTCATTTTCTGAGGGCCGAGTCTGCATTTTCAGAAGCTGGCTCCTCCAGCGCGATCCACATAGTCTTTGAAGCTTTCCTCCGGCTTCTACTTGGTATTTTCCAGGTCGCGGAGCGACAAGTCAATCTCTAGGTCCGTGACATACTGTTTCAGGAAAGCATCAGCTAACTCCCTCCAATCTTCCTTTACTTTCTTCTCCAAGCTATGGTACCACACCACGGGAGCTCCTTCAAGCGACATTTCAAACATTTTCTGCACTTGGCGCTGGGACAGGCCAACTGAACTCATGACTGATACAAACTGTCGGAGATGCACCCTTGGATCCCCATTCCCATTAAACTTAGCCATATCAAGCATCTTGAACTGTGCCGGCAACTGTTCTTTTAAAGTCATCGACTCATAACCCAGTAGATCTTCATCTTTACCTTTCATCTTGTGGGTAACCATTTCTACCTGATCCCGAAGTTTCTGTAATTCTGCCTGAGACCCAGCTATTTTTCTAGCGGCATATTCTGCCATATCATCATCAAACATTGGAATGTCATCATTAACCCTTTTCTGAGCTCTTCACGCCTCTCATTTTCAGAACTACCCACCAGCACGGGGTACGGCCACATTAGATAAGGCAGCAGTGAGAGTCTGGAGCTGTTCAGTCATCTTGGCAATATTGGCTTCCATCTGATCCATTCGGGACATTTCGTTGACAGATTCACTCATGTTTATTACTCTGGTCTTTTGATGAGTCTGCCTTCTTCCCTAACCCAACAGGAATCTATGATGGCTTTTGAAACACAAGGGTTAGCATGATGCATGTATGCATGAGGTGCATAAGACGTGTGTGATATATATACAAATTGGCTTATTATCATTTCAAAGTATTCAATCATACTATTGCGTGGTGCAAACTTGTCCCAATTGAAAAGGCCCAACAAGTTTACACTATGCGATGATATGACTAAACAACTTCAAATGATAAGAGGCCCAAACACAAAATGGCTCATTGACATTTTAGAAGCTTTTGGCCTAATTGTCAAAGGACATGAACTTGCCCCTGTTTAAATGTCCCAACAAGTTTATGTCTCTTAACAAAAAGTCCAATTGATTCCAAATGACAATGGTCCCAAATACAAGCATAAATAACAATTTCTAAGGGTCATAAAACTAAGGTTCATGTGTAGATTTCAGGAGTGTAAACAAAGGCTCTCGCTGACGAAGGATTATTCACAACTAGGACTCCCCACTCAAGGGTTCAAGCGACCAAGTGAACGCACCTTTTTTATACCTTACGGTACGTGCCAACGAGATATGGTGTGTGACTACTACTGTCGAATGGACTTCCCGTTGTAGATTCCCCAGAGGGAGGGTGGAGCGAGGCTCACTTAAATACCCAAGCCCCTTAGGCTCTTATCGCTTGGTGTCAGGAATAAACAACGAGTCCTCCAAACTAGTCTAACACAACGAGCTACATGTAATGATTATCTAGGTGCCTTCACAGCTTTTCCTTATAGAAAGGTAGTGAGTGAAGGAAGACACCAAACCATTACCTAGCCTTAAAAATGCCTTTAATTAAACTCCTTAAACCCACAGTATACATGATTAATTAAAGCACAAATCACAAACATTACAAGACATTATTTCGGGGCCGATTCTCTATCCCCAGTGGAGTCGCCAGACTGTAGGACACAGGAGCTAGGCGACGCATGCTGTTCTAGACTCAGGGCCTAGTTGAGAGTACGGAGTAGCCCACGGGGGACTAAACCGGAGAATAATGGAGTCGCCCCCCGTGTGAACCGGGAAAATGATTTAAGGCCGCACTCACCCCTCGCAAGGGAGACCTCAAACCGTTGGGTTCGGAATGGTCCCTTACTTATGTCGTTTGTAATGAATGGATTTGTGCAATATTAACCAAGTCTACTCAACATACAAGTTGGTCAAAGTAATCTAAATTCTAGGTTTGCATGCTTCAACAGTAAACTTTTCATTACGGCAAACATTCGGCATCACAAAAAGTATATTAAATGAAATACGATTTAAACATAATCAAACTCCTATTGCGAAATAAAATAATTAAATCATGCTAAAAATAAAACAACTTTCTAATAGCCTAATCATGCTCAAATACAAGTTTGGATGAAATGAAATATGTGAATCCTTCAAGTGGTACGGGGCATTGTATCCCGAGTGCAAACCATAATACCGTCCATTCAGATTCGGCTATGGAATTTATGTCCGGGTTTCCATCCAATATACCACAAAAAGGAACACATATTCCATTCACCAGAAATCACATCATATACTAATTAACAATATTCATGCGAAATAAAGTAATAAAATAACTAAAAATAAATGATAATAAATAAAAGGGGTGCCCTCAGGTCTTACCTTTTAAGTCACTTTTCGGGAGTGCGTTTCACGGTGCCGAAAGGGTTATCATTCCACTGTTTTCACTGGTCTGCTGTTTCTACTATTTTCACGGGTCCGCTGTTTCCGCTGTTTTCACTGGTTCACTATTTTCGCAGCTTTGTCTGTTTCACGATATTTCTTGATTGTTTTTTGGTCGGTTCTGTCGGTGGCTGGGCTGTTTTGGGAGAGAGAAAGTGCGTCTGATGGGTTCTGTTTTAGGGTTATTGCCTAGGTAGGGTTGCTGTCTTGGGTCGTTTGTAAGTGGCTGCTTAGGTCGCTGTTTTTAGGGCTTTATTTCACGTTAAAGGGGTTGTATGCAAGGGTGATGTGGTGTGTGAACTGCAGTGTGTATCCATGAGCTGCAGTGTGTGTTCAAGGAGGAGACCGAAAGCTGTGTGTTTGAATGGTGAAGGTCTGATCTGTGAAGGGGCTATGGCTTGCAGTAGCGTGAACAAGGCTGGTTTTAGGGTTTGTTTCGTGAAGTGTGGAAACGTGCATGAGTGAGTGTTTTGCTTGGTAAGGGTACGTGAGCATGAGGGCTGTGACGTTTAAGGCGTGTGCTGCTGGATGAGTTAGGGTTTCATGGCAGTGGGTGTAGTGCTTGAATGGCGTGGAGCAGTGTGAAGCCGAGAAGGAGATAGGCAAGTGCGTGAGCTAGAGAGGCTGTTGGAAAGGCTGATTCACGTGAAGTCTAGGGGTTGTTGGAATGGGTGATTTGTGGCATAAGATAGGGGCAGCTTCCAGGGGCCATTTTGGTGTGAAATCAAGGGCTAGTTCCAGAGGCTATTAGGTGTGAAGGAGGCATGAGTAAGGGGTTGCTGTCAGCATGAAGTTAAGGCTGTAAAGTGGTTATTTTGAGGGTGGCTGAATGCGTGAATCAGGGGCTGTTTGGAGGGTTTATTGGGCGTGTTTCAGGGGGTGTTTGGAGGGGTTACGTAGATTTGGTTGGTGAAAGTGAGGAAGAGTCAGAGGCGAGGCTAGGGGTCTTATTGATTTATGGCCGTGTGTAGTGTGGCTAGGGAAAATGAATGGCAGTGATACATGTAGGTTATTTGTGTAAGTCAGGGGCTGTTTTAGCGTGAATGTCTTGGTGACTTTCGGGGTGTGTTGTTCTGTGAGTTGTGGCCGAGAGAGATGGGTGCAAGTGAGGGCTGTGTGTTTGTATACGCGAATGAGGTGAGAGTGATGAAGGAAACATGAGAGGGGAAGGTGCGTAAATGGTGATGAGTTGCTAAATGGCTTGCCTCATCGAATCGTTAGGCAGTGAGTTTTTGAGTGAATTTTAAGGGGGCAGTCGAGATGTTGTAGGCGTGACTAAAGGATCCTAAATGTAGGAGATTGAGGCATGATTGTAGGGGAATAATAGAGGGCTTTCGGTGGAGGAGGAAATTAAGGAAGAAATTTGGTGAAGATTGAGTGCTTTCGGTGGGTGATGGGAGGCTTTTGCTGAATTGGTTTAATTTGTTTTGTCAATTTGTGCTTGGTGGAGTTGGTGTTCACGTGGGTGGGAAGGAAATTTGGTTTATGTTTTGGCCTTTTTTGTTTGGTGTTGGTTTGTATTTTTTATTTGTTTATTGAAAGTGGGGGAAGGGTTTGAAAATGGGTAAAAGGGGTTTTGTTAATTCACGTGGGGGGAAGAATTGGAGTTGTGGTTTGTGTTTGTGGAATTGGCGTGTGGGGTATTGGCATTTGGTTTGTTGTTTTGTTAAATATTTTGGAAAATGAAGGGTAGAAGGGGCACAGAGGTAGGTTTAAGGTTCGGGGCGAGAATAAATTTTGATACAGAGGCTCAACGAGCAAACCAGAGGCTAAACAAGCGAATAAAATCCGTCAAAATTCCAGTTCTTGATTATTCCCTTCCGTCGTCTGTTTCCCGCGACTCCCGCGAGTTAAAAGGTGGTGCCTCCGTACGAGGCTCATCATTGGGCTGGTATGCAAAAATGCAATGCCTACAATGGGCTTTCATGGGTTACAGAGATTTTAGGCCGAGGTTGAAGTTTGAAACAGAAACTGACTGAGCAAGTCCGAGGCTGGCAAGTGAGTCTGAATCCAATGAAGTGCTAATTTTGGAGTTTTTCCTTCCGGCATTCATTTCCCGCGACTTCCAAAACTTTCCAGGTAGTGCCTCCATACGAGGCTCATCATCGGCGTGTGGATGCATAGACTTTGTGTGGTGTTTAGCGTGTGGATGGATTTGGGTCGAGGTTGAGGTTTGAAACAGAAACTGACTAAGCGAATCTGAGGCTGGCTAGTGAGTCCGAGTTCGATGAGGGGCTAATTTTGAAGGTTTTCTTCCCTTCTTGCATTCGTTTCCCGCAACTTCCACAACTTTTCAAGTAGTGCCTCCATACGAGGCTCATCATCGAGTTTATGCAAAAATACAGTGTCTACAGTCACCCTCACTTTGATATCAAAGTCATGCATACATTTTTACTTACATGGCTCGTCAGCCGTTGCCGGACTTACCTGTTGTTTCGTTACTGGTGTGAGATGTTTTGATCTCTGACTTGAGTTGTTGGCGAGGTGCTTCGTGTTGGACAATTGACCCATTGCATCACTATTTGTAAAAGACATGATGTTCTTTGTACAAATTAACTATGTGACAAATGAAATTGCCTTTTTATCATTTGTAATTTGATTACTTGGAAATGTAAATGATAAAAGTCCATATGATCAGTACCAGATTAATAAGATATGAGACAGTAATAATCCACAAAAGGTTTGATCATTAAATATCCCTAGTCGTAGTATTATCGAGACTGGAAATCGATAATGCAGAATAGGCTAGTATTGCACTTTTGCGCGTTATGGAAGCTTAACGATATAGTTCTCATATATTTAAGTATAGCCAACAGAATCCCATTGGTAGTATGACTATGTGTCTATGGGAATCCGCATCAGGGTAGGTGTATTTGGTCTTAACATGAGACTTGCATCGCTAATACTTGTGACAATCAGTACGCTTTGGTTTTGGTCGTTCGGGGCTTTAACAGGTTCTGTGTACACCTCTTCTGGGTTTACTGAGAACCATAGTGTATTGAGTGTGATGTCCAGATGGAAGTATCACTTCAGTCATATAAAGATGATGATCACGCAGGGATACAGAACTAGTATTATCATATGCTGCAGCTATCGGGATAGTATGACTAGGTCATGATAATCCGATTAAAGAGACTAGTTGCTAGTGATCCGATATATGCTTCGTACGGGGCAGACACAATTCTAGCCCCAGGTCTAGCATGTGACATCCGATACTGGATCGTAATACGCAATACTTTGTATACTACGCTTGATAAAGATTATATATTTCTTATTGACTATTTCTGGAGAATTTGGTAGGCACGGTGCTTTGCTAGAAGCCAACCATGTCTTGTAAATCGGTTAGAACGTGGTACGGGGTATGCACGTGTTCGGATAGTCTGATAACCGGATTTACTGCCAACATATCAAAGGATCTCTGGGGTCGCTTCCCAAGATTCACCGATGACATTTGACTCGAACAGAATTAATCTAGGATTAATTATGAGAGAGAAAATTAATCTGGGATTAATTAAGGCAAGAATTAATCTGGGATTAATTATCAGAGAAATAATTAATCTGGGATTAATTGTGTCGAGAATTTATCTGGGATTAAATTCGTCGATAGGAGAGAACGCGAATAATTTGGAATTAATCGGCAAAATGAATTTAATAGTGAAATTAGATTTTACTATTTAATTTATTTAATTGTGCTAAAATAATATATTAGATATATTAATTGAAATTGGATTTCAATGCGGAATTAAATTAGATTTTAATTCTAGCGAACGAATTAATTTGGAATTAATTCGCGAGCAACTTTCTTAATAATTTTGCTAGACATTATTATTTAATTAAATTAGATTTAATTACGTCGTAACGGAAAATTCGTTTAATCGGATTAAACGAACCAGGCCCAAAGTGTGTTGTGTAAGCCAACCAAATTTTGAATTTAAAGTGGTGGGACCCACTTTACTTACATCATGTTTTGACATGTGATGGAAGTGGTTGGGCAATTAATGCAAGGTCTTTCACAACAAATAAACACTTAAGTAAAGCTTTGGAAGTCAACTTAAGTAATAAGTTTTGGAAACACAAAAATCAACTATTCTCTCTTCTCCCTCACAAAATGTCGAGCACTCATCTCTCCTTCCATGGAATTTTGTTGCAAAATTCAACAAGCTAGCTCTTCAAGGAGTTGATTAAGGTGATAGGGAAACTCACCCAAGTGTTGGAAACACTCTACAAAGCTTGGAGCTTCATCTATATCTCTTAAAATTTTTGAAATCTCAACCGATCAAAGTAAGTAATTTCCGCAACTTGTCTTTGATTTATTCACACAAAAATCATCTTAGTGATCTTGTGGCATGTGTAGGACACTAACAATGGTATCCGAGCCTTCCTAAGTTTGATTTGAATTCTAGGGTTTATGGACTTTAATTTGGGGATTTTGTGTTTGGAGCATGATTTGTCTAAATTGATTGTTGGGTTATGTTTGTATGATGATGAATTGGATTTATGCATCTTTGGAATTGAGATAAATTGATTAGATAAAAAATCCCTAATTCCTACCACATGGCCGAATACTACCCAAGAGTAGCTCATGGTGATTTTTTGAAAATTAGCAATTGGATGTGATGTTGGCATGAAATGTATGATTGGATGTTTGATTTAATTGGATTGAAATCAAATTGCATGATAATTTCCTTGCCAAAACCGTGAGCCTAAGCATGTTGGAATGAATTGTTTTGCTTTAATTTGTGTTGGACATGAATTGGAATTAAAGAGCATGATTAATTTGATTAATTAGTGTTTTGGAAACATTAGATTAGTTGATTAATTATGTTAATTACACTTGAATTGAATTAATATGTAATTTGGAATAGTATATTAATTTAATTTGTTATAATTGGGCTTAATTGGCCTGGTTGGGCAATGTTTGGTTTTGGACAATTGGGTTGGATCCAATTAGGTCTAAAACCATTTCATAAAGTCTAAATATGACTATTGGGCCTTTAATTAATTTAATTGAGCCTAATGGGCCAAAATTGATTTTTGACATAGGGTGATTCCTATTTGGGCCTTGGCATCTTGGGTTTGATCCATAATGGCCAAAGCCCATGCCTAAAGAATTAATTGAAAGCCCATTGGACTTTAATTGAATAGTATTTGATACTAATTGGGCCTTTGAAACCCATTAAGATTGGATTTGGAATCCAAGTCTTTAAGGCACAAGAATAAGTGTAATTATTTAATTTGGAATTAAATATGAATTAGTATTGGATACAATTTAAATTGGATTTAAAATTGTAGTTCTATATAATTCAAGAATATGTACTTTGAGTATTTATTCATAAACGAGTTGGACTCGCGCAAATCAAATCATTGTTTGAACATTAGATGGTCATTAATTCAAAGATTAATTAATTGGATTAGATTGATTGAATAACATACTATGTGTGAATACTTGGATGTATTTATATGAATAATGTATATCGGATGGATATTAGAAGGGTGAGGGCAATTTTGGAAATTGTTGTAATAAATTTAGAATTTATTAAATTGGACCTGCGTGTCCAGCCTATTATCTCTATTCTCTTTTTATTTCTCTTCTCACCAATTCCCCTCAATGGAAATGAGGTTTCTTTTAGTGTTATGTAATTGGGTAGAAGTATGAATAGTGCTAGCGGGAGAGATTTGTTCTAGGAACAAATTGTTATATATCGATCCAAATATCATTATTAATTTTATTCGCGCCTTATTATGCTTTTAGAATGCATGTTTAAGGGTGTATGATGATACCTAATCAAAGATAATAAATTGGTTGTCAATTTACGCGAAAAACCCTCATTAAATATTAAGCGTTTTTCCTTCCATTGAGTGGTTCTCTCTCAAGATCCAAGATTGGAATTGGTTTGTTGGCCAAAGTCAAGATCAATGTCCATCGATGATGTGTTTGAACCACGAAAATTTTGTTCTATATCGCATGTCTTGGGCGGTTGTGACTTGTTGGCCAAAGTTAAGGTCACTTCTAGTTTATCGACGTGGATTACGAAGCTTTCCCACTGTCAATAGGACGCGCTTAACTGGAATCATTAAGTTTTTTTAGCCAAAGCCAAGGCTTAGTTGATTCAGAGGAAAAGGTAAGGGAATATATATATTGGATATATATCTCGGACTTGGAGGTCCACCTACCGGATCTAGGAATTGGATGGGATCCAATTGATCTTAGAGATCTACCTAGTTAAGTTTCATACAGCTTGTTGGCCAAAGTCAAGGTTATGTGTTATTTAACAAGATCCTAGCCCACTAGGAAATTGGGTTTCCCGAGTACTCCACATGGGGTTAGAGGCTCACCGAAAAATAATGGGAGGCTAGTATTAAATTTTCAATTTCGTTTAAATACTTGCCAATATGCGCTCCTTTATTTTATTTATCTTTGTTATAAATATATTAGTTGGACAAATATTTTTTTTTATTGCTTTCTTTGAACGGTTAGACTGTACAAGACACTAATTCATTTGTAGTTGATTATATAGTTGGACTATAGTAATCATTACATTTGATTGTACCTGATTTGTTGATTGAATAGTTGGACTATTGCAATCGAGATGGCTGGAAAGATTAGAGTTAGGGACATCGTCATGGGCGATAATGTCTTTAACGGCTCAAATTTTTCAGATTGGGAGATGAACCTCAAGATAGTCTGGGAGCCGAGAAGTTACTCTATGTCATAGAGAAACCTCTCGGGCCTGAGTGCAGAGTTGAGCAAATAGTAGAGCATGAGCTTTGGAAGTCTCATCGTGATGATAACTTTAGTGCTCAATCCGTCATGCTTGCCGCAATGACTCCTCAATTTGGTCATCAGAACAAATGATTGGATCCTTATAGTATGATGTTGAAATTGAAGGATCTTCAGATATCTAATCTTAGATCTTAGAAGCACGAATTGTACAAGAAGCTATTTCGCTCCTGTATGTCAGAGGGTACGTCTGTCGAGCACTATGTGTCACAGATGATTGCTGACATCGAACAGCGAGGTCAGCTATGAATAAACTTCGAGGCCGAGACATCTATAGATTTGATCTTACAGTCTTGGCCCAATTGCTGGGGTGATTTCATCATAAAATATAATATGATGAACCAAGAGAAAACTCTTGGAGAGTTAATGGCGATGCTGAAGAAGTAGAGCCAGAGATTCTAAAAGGCAAGAAGCATGAGGCGCACCTTACTTTGACATCCTAACTGGCCAAGGCTGTGCCGAAGGCTTCCGGGGTTGTGAAGAAATGGAAGAAAAAGGGCAAGGCTAAATCATCACAGTCTTATGGTAAGACTAAGGACATATCCCAAGACGTATGCCTACATTGTGGCAAACGGGGTCAATGGAAGCATGACTGCCGTGAGTACAAGGGGGAGGTTGAAGGAAGTGAAGACGGGCAAGGCTCCGGCGTCAGGTATGTTTGTTATAAACATGTCCACTACTGGTTTTAAAAATGGGATTTTTGATTCTGGATGTGGTACTCACATATGTACTAGTGTACAGGATCTGCTGATTAGCAGGATACTGGCTTCAGGGGAGATCGACCTACGAGTCGGAAACGGGACAATAGTCGCTATTTTGGCCATTGGGACCTATGTTTTGTATCTGTCATTGGGGCATGTAATTGCATTAGGTGACTATTATTTTATACCTAGTTTAACTAAGGAACATCATCTCTACATTTTGTTTAACCCGTTGCGGGGTGTACCTTTGTATTTTGGAACACTAGGTGTTTTGTATATAAAGATAATATTTTGATATGTACAGCATATGTTAATAATAGTCTTTATATTTTGAATATAGATTAATCTCAAACATACAACATGACAAACAAAAGGCTCAAACCAAGTAACACGGATGAGACTTATATGTGTCATTATTGTCTGGGACACATTTACAAGTCTCGTATATCCACATTTTCGAAGAGTGGATACGTGGACAGATTTGATCATAATTCATATGATGTCTCCGAATCTTGTTTATTAGGCAAAGTACCTAAAACACCTTTTAGTGTTAGCCCTCGTTTATGGTGACGTATGTGGGCTCATGTCTAGCCAGGCTAGAGGTGGATATCAATACATTGTAACTTGTATGGATGTTGCATCGCGTTATGGTTATGTTTGTCCTATGAAACACAAGTTGGAAACATTTGATAAATTCAAAGAGTTTCGACATGAAGTAGAGAAAAATTGACCAACAAAAGTATTAAAACTTTACTGTTGGACCATGGTGTAGAATACTTGAGCAATGAGTTTCTCGATTACTTAAAAGAATATGGTATTCTTTTATATTAGACTCCTCCCGGAACACCTCATTTGAGTGGTGTGTCCGAACGGAGAAACCGAACTTTTTTGGACATGGTAAGGTTAATGATGAGTCACACTGAGGTACTAATTTCCTTCAGGGGATACGCATTGAACAGTGCTATACTTATTTTGAATAAGGTTTCGACAAAGTCTGTTGGACAGACCCCATATGAAATATGGACAGGAAAGAAACTGGTTTCTCATTCCTGAAGATTTGGGAATGCTCGGCATATGTTTGGATGGTACCAAACTAGAACCCAAATCGGATAAGTGCCTATTTGTAATTGGTTATCCTAGGGAAACCAATTCCACAACTCACAAGAGAACAAAGATATTTGTTGCTCTCCATGCGATTTTCCTTTAAAATGAATTCCTATATACAGTGGCAAGTGGGAGGAAAGTAGAACTCGATGAAAATTAGAGTAATACTGTTCCTAGCACCGATCCCCTCACGGAACATGAACAGTTCATCAGGGATGAGACTGTTCCATAATATTCTAATACACAAGAACCGCGTAGGTCGGAGAGAGTCAGAAAAACAACATGAGAGGTATGGGTTTTTGATCTCACCTCATGAAGATATTAATCTTATTGAGGATAATGAGCCGGCTACGTATGAGGAAGTGATACAAGGTATCGACTCCATTTATGGCAAATTTCCATGAAGTCCAAAATGGATTCCATGTTAAACCAAGTTTGGACACTGGTTTATGTACCAGAAGGCATTGTACCTATTGGTAGCAAATGGGTCTTCATGGTGAAGACAAACATGGATGGAAACATGCAAACGTACAAAGCTAGGCTTATAGCGAAAGGGTATCGTCATCAACATGGTGTCGATTACGACGAAACCTTTTGCCCGTTGCCATGATTAAATCCATTCGGATAATGCTTGCTAATGCTACATATTTCGATTATGAAATATGGTAGATGGACGTCAAAACCGCTTTCCTTAACGGAAACCTTTTGGAGGATGTTTACAACAACCTGACGGTTTTGTGGTGCCAAAACATGCAAACAAGGTTTGCAAGTTAAATCGATCTATTTATGGATTGAAGCAAGCATTGCGTTCTTGGAACCATAGTTTTGATGAGATCATATTACAATATGGTTTCATTCAAAACGAAGATGATTCTTGTGTATATAAGAAGGTTAGTGGGAGCGCACTGATATTGATTGTCATATACGTTGCTGATGTATTACTTTTTAGCAATGACATTCCCATACTACAATTGGTGAAGGCTTGGCTTTCATTAAAATTCTCCATGAATAACTTTAGAAAGGCAACTTTTATTATAGGAATAAAGATCTATAGGGATAGATCTAAAAGTTGTTGGCACTCTCCGAGAATTCGTACATGGACAGACATGTACACGACCTGGTGTCTCATATGCTTAGAGTATCTGGAGTCAAAATCAGGCCGATCCAGGTGATGGTCACTGGATTGATGAAAAGAACATCCTTGAGTATCTTAGACGAACTAAGGATGCTTTTTTAATCCATGGAGATGGAGAACTTGAGGTGACTAGGTTCACCGTAACAAGTTTCCAAACCGATAAAGACGTATGTAAGTCGCAATAAGGGTATATATTTTGTTTGAACAACGGAACAGTGAGCTGGAAATCTTCCATGCAAGATACTATTGCTGATTCAACAACAAAAGCGGAATATATATTGCTGCAGCTGAGGCAGCAAAAGAAGCATTTTGGATCTATAAAATTCCTAATTGGATTAGGAGTAGTTTTGTTAGCAGCTGAGCTAAGCTACAGCACAGGTTAAAGAATTATGGTCTCATCAATGATCCAAGTATTTACTTCAACGGTTTCATCTAATTCGTGAGATCATAAAACATGGCGATGTCAAGATCGAAAGATCGTTTCAGATGATAACCTTGCATATCCTCTGGCGAAAGCGATATCTCAACATAAGCATAAGCGACCCGTACATAGTTCAGGTGTTGGACACTTGAGTAATTGGCTATAGGCCAAGTGGGAGATTGTTGGACAATTATGACCAATAGCATCACTATTTGTAAAAAAACATGGTGTTCTTTGTACAAATTAACTATGTGACAAAGGAAATTACTCTTTTATCATTTGTAATTTGATTACTTGGAAATGTAAATGATAAAAGTCCATATGATCAGTACCAGATTAATAAGATATGAGACAATATTAATCCATGAAATGTTTGATCATTAAATATCCATAGTCGTAGTATTATTAAGACTGGACATCGATAAAGCGAAATAGACTGCATAGTTCTCATATATTTATGTGTTGGATACTTATGCAAGTGTGATAGGAGGTTCTGTTAGCCGTTGGACCAGGAACAGCTTCGCTCTGGATAGACCCTTCAGAATCCCATAGGTAGTATGACTATGTGTCTATGGGAATCCACATCAGGGTAGGTGTATTTAGTCTTAACCTGAGACTTGCATCACTAATACTTGCAACAATCAGTACGCTTTGGTTTTGGTCGTCCGGGGCTTTAACAGGTTCTGTGTATGCCTCTTTTGGGTTTACTGAGAATCATAGTGTATTGGGTGTGATGTCAAGATGGAAGTATAACTTCAGTCATATGGAGATGATGATCACACAGAGATACAGAACTAGTACTCTCATATGCTACAGCTATCGGGATAGTATGACTAGGTCATGATTATCCGATTAAAGAGACTAGTTGCTAGTGATCTGATATATGTTTTGTACGGGGCATACACAATTCCAACCCCAGGCCTAGCATGTGACATCCGATATTGGATCGTAATATGCAATACTTTGTATACTACACTTGATAAAGATTATATATTCCTTGTTGAATATTTCTGGAGAATTGGGTAGGCACGGTGCTTTGCTAGAAGCCAACCATGTCTTGTAAATCGGTTAGAATGTGGTATGGGGTACGCACGTATTCGGATAGTCCGATAACCGAATTTACTGCCAACATATCCAGGGATCTCTTGGGTCGCTTCCCAAAGATTCACCGATGACATTTGACTCGAATAGAATTAATCTGGGATTAATTACGGTATGAATTAATATGGAATTAATTATCAGAGGAAGAATTAATTTGGGATTAATTGCGTCGAGAATTTATCTGGGATTAAATTCGTCGAGAGAAGAGAACGCGATTAATTTGGAATTAATCGGCAAAATAAATTTAATAGTGAAATTATATTTTATTATTTAATTTATTTAATTGGGTTAAAATAATATATTAGATATATTAATTGAAATTGGATTTCAATGCGGAATTAAATTGGATTTTAATTATAGCGAACAAATTAATTTGGAATTAATTTGCGAGCGACTTCCGTAATAATTTTGTTATGCATTATTGTTTAATTAAATTAGATTTAATTACGTCGCAACGGAAAATTCGTTTAATCGGATTAAACAAACCTGGCCCAAAGTGTATTGTGTAAGCCAACCAAATTTTGAATTTAAAGTGGTGGGACCCACTTTACTTACATCATGTTTTGACATGTGATGGAAGTGGTTGGGCAATTAATGCAAAGTCTTTCACAACAAATAAACACTTAAGTAAAGCTTTGGAAGTCAACTTAAGTAATAAGTTTTGGAAACACAAAAATCAACTATTCTCTCTCTCCCCTCAAAAATGCCGAGCACTCCTCTCTCCTTCCATGGAATTTTGTTGCAAAATTTCAACAAGCTAGCACTTCAAGGAGTTGATTAAGGTGATAGGGAAACTCACAAAAGTGTTGGAAACACTCTAAAAAGCTTAGAGCTTCATCTACATCTCTTGAAATTTTTGAAATCTCAACCGATCAAAGTAATTATTTCCGCAACTTGTCTTTGATTTATTCACACAAAAATCATCTTAGTGATCTTGTGGCATGTGTAGGACACTAACAATGGTATCCGAGCCTTCCTAAGTTTGATTTGAATTCTAGGGTTTATGGACTTTAATTTGGGGATTTTTTGTTTGGAGCATGATTTATCTAAATTAATTGTTGGGTTATGTTTGTATGATGATGAATTGGATTTATGCGTCTTTGGAATTGATATAAATTGATTAGATAAAAAATCCCTAATTCCTACCACATGGCCGAATACTACCATATAGTAGCTCATGGTGATTTTTTACAAAATTACCAATTTGATGTTTTGTTGGCATGAAATGTATGATTAAATGTTTGATTTAATTAGATTAAAATCAAATTGCATGATAATTTCCTTGCCAAAACCGTGAGCCTAAGCATGTTGGAATGAAAGCATATACCAAAATGTTTGACTTTGGTGTAAAGACATGGTAATTGTTTTAACAAAACAATTACAACACTTCCTCTCTCTCTATCTATCTCACGGAAATTGTGCCATTTTTCTCTCAAATTTCTCTCCTTGGCCGAGAGCTAAAATGAGCCAATGGAAGATTTGTTGCACATTTTTCATGGTGCTAGCACATCGAAAGAGTCATTCAAAGGTGATAGGGAAACCCATCTATGAGCTTGGAATCAACACTCAAAACTTGGAGCTTGTAGATCACTTCAACGGAGGGCTTGGCCGAATGCTTCATGGAAGAAATTTTTGTGTTCATCGCATCCAAAAGCCGATCAAAGTGAGTATTTCCGCTACTTTACTTTGTTGTATTCACACATTTCTTTGCTTAATTGATCTTGGTTTGACCTAGAAAAGCCGACACGAGAAAGATTCACTCCACATCCACCTTTTCCACAACGTCTCCAGAAAAATAAACTAGACAAGCAATTTTCTTGATTTCTGGAGATCTTCAAAAAGCTGCATACCAACATTCCATTTGCAGAAGCGTTGGAACAAATGCCCAGCTATGTCAAATCATGAAAGATATTATTTCACGAAAATAAAGATTGGGAGATTACGAGACAATAGCATTGACAGAAGAATGCAACGCCATCATTCAGAGGAAGCTTCCCCCAAAGTTGAAAAATACTGGCAGTTTCACTATCCCTTGCACCATTGGAGAACATAACTTTGGTAAGGCTTTGTGTGATTTAGGTGCTAGTGTTAACTTAATGCATTTTTCCATTTACATGAAACTACAGATTGGAGAAGCAATGCCCACCTCAATCTCTTTGTAACTTGATGATAGAACGCTCACATTTCCAAGAGGTGTAGTTGAAGATGAGCTGGTCAAAGTTGACAAATTTATTTTCCCAGCAGAATTTATTATTCTTGACATGGAGGAATACGAAGATGTGCCCATCATCCTCTGGAGACCATTCTTGGCTATAGGTCGAACAATTATTGATGTACAAAAATGAGAACTAATCATGAGGGTACAGGACCAATAAGTGACATTCAATGTTTTCAAAGCCATGGAATTCCTGAATGAGGAATGTTTCAGACTTGATGTGATAAATGGTACCATTCAGAACTTCAATGCAATGCAAAGTTCCACTGACAAACTTAAAGCATGTCATCTGCCTATGGAGCCTGAAGATAAAAATATTGTGCACTGGATAAGTTAAATCTTGATTTACAAGCAACTGAAGAGAAAAGGCTCCATCAACTCAATGAATTGGAAGAATTTCACATACAGCCTTCCGAGAATGCCAAATTGTACAAAGAAAATGCCAAGAAGAGACATGATGAGAAGTTAGTGCGCATACAGCAAATCAAGGTTGAAACTCTTCCCTGCGAATCTAAAATCACAGTGGTCAGGTCCATTCTTATTCACCCAAGTTTTACCAGATAGAGCCGTTGAGTTACATGATCCCAACTCCAATAAAACCTTCAACGTTAAAAGCAAGGGTGTCAAGCACTAATGGGAAGAATCATTTAAGTGACAAAAAGAAAGTGTCACACTTTCAGATCTAGCCTAACGTTCCGTCGGTCATGTCTAGCTGACGACGTTAAACTTAGCGCTAGCAGAGAGGCAACCCATGCAATTTGTGTATATATTCAGATTTGGTGTGTTTTATTTTTATGTGTTTAATTTTGTAGGTAAAGTCAAATTTTAGGATGGAAGACGTTCTCGCAAATCTTCACAAGCAATTTCCTTCTCTCCCTCAAAATTCTCGGATGAAATTCTACAAAGCTCGCATGGAATGAATGAGACTTCTGATGATAAAATGTATTCCTAAGGACATTCGTTGGTTAATTGAAGCACGGGTCTGATTGGCAGGTGAGTCTTCTGACTCTTTTATTTCATATCTGCCTGGTTTAGGAAAAAAAGCCTATGCTAAGGAAATTAGAGCTAAAAGATTATGTGTTTTCTATAAATGTGCATGCATTACATTTAATACTCGCTGTCATTCTTTAGGAATGGTGTCTGATAACCGCGACGATAAAATTAAATTCATTAGGGATGAAATGAGTAAGGAGTCTTTGGATGACATATCATTGACTCTTTAGACGCATCCCAGTGGATATGTGTATCAAGAAATTCGCATGTTATATACTGATGAGCGGAAAATATATCAATATTTACCGCCCCTTTGACCTAATATTTTTTATAGTTTCTCGAGTTTTATGAATATTTTAATATGTTTTTATTTATTTAACAGATAAAATAAAATCGAGACTCAATGGAATCAATTAGGATGAAATATGGAACAAATAAGGGTAAAAAGTGGACTTGATATTGGGATTTTAGAGGTTGGAAACTTGGAATGGAGTTCTAACGAAGTACAATTTCAAAAATTTCAGCTTTGCGTAATTGTCGTATTTTATCAATAACTTTCTACTCTGATATCAGATTGAGGTGATTCAAGTTCCAGATTATATAAGACTCAAAGATCTACAACTTTGTCGTTCATAATAATTCCGAATTCTGAAGTTTTCATAACGGCAATTGATAAAACATCCGGAAGTGTGTTATGTGTAATTATTAAAGTCATTTTCAAAACAAAAAATAAATAAAATAAAATAACAAATGAAAATTGTCAAACTTCTACCAAACATGCAAGCATGTTTGGTGGAGGATTTGGTGCCATGTTTTGTGCCATGTTTGGTGCCATGTTTGGTGGAGCAATTGGTGAAGAAATTTTGGAGAAATTGGTGGAGGCAAAATTTTGCCTATAAATACCAAGCCATTTCATTTGTAAATTTCATATTTTCCTTGGTTTCTTAATAAGGAATTAAGGATTGTATCTTATGTGTTTTATTTAGTAGTTTATTAATGTATTTTTATTTTTATTTTTAGTAATAATAGTTTGTTTGTTTTTACTTTCTTTTATGTTTAGTAGTTAATTTCCGCTGGGGGAATGGTGAAACCTTTAATATGATAAGGTAGATTAATCTCACTTAAATTATAATATAAAAATTGTTATTTAACAATATGGATTAATATTGATACCGCCTTAATGGCTGGTTTTATTTATTTGACATAATGTGACACCGCCTATATGGTCGGTCTTTAGGTGACAGACGATTACCGCCTATATGGCTGGTTTATAGACAAATAATAACAACGCCTTTATGGCTGGTTTGACTTAAATGGGTAACACTGACAATTCCTATATTATAGTAAAGTGAGATTTCTACATTTGAAATATTAAAGGTGGATCCCTTAACCCCAGCATTTTATTTTTATTCTAGGGAAGTGATAAAGCACAATTAGTCACGAGTTTTATAATTGATTTAATTATTTTATGTGTGATGTTTTGGCTTGTTTATTTAATCTTAAGCTTAATGTTTCTTGTTAACTGGCCATTAATAAGATTGATGTGGTAAACTTAATATGAACTTGGAAAATGGATTTTAGATTTCATTCTTAGATTCAATAGCTCACGATCTCACCTTGGTGCATGAGACTCTTAGGTAGATTTCCTTCCAGGATAGACATATACCTGTCGGGCGGGGGTAGCTAAAATTGGAACTTGAACTTAATAAATTCAGATAACTTGGTAAACATAGACATATGATTAATTGGGTTATTCTGGGTGTTTGCATCTGACCATCGGAATAGGCTTTTGCATATCTTCGTGTTCCAGGTTAACAAACTAAGTTATTACACATATATAAGAGAATCAATTCTTCATTAGAATAATATTGTGTGGAATCACAACCCTAGATATTTGTGTCTTTTGATTATTTTCCTTAATTTTTTCTTTTGAGTATTTATTTATTTATTTAGCAAATCCAAATTTAACCAATCAGCAATCATTCAATTCTCTTTTAATTAGATACCTGTAAATAAATAGTATCAATAATTGATAACAACAATAGAAATTATGTCCTCATGGGATCAATATTTTTATACTACTTGAGCGATACGTGCGCTTGCATTACGTGTGTGATTTCACCGATCAAGTTTTTGGCGTCGTTGTCGGGGACTTATTTTTCTTGAGTTATTAATTTTGAAGCTATCTAATTTACTTATATCTAATTTTCGTTATTTTTATCTGTAATTTTTTTTTCTTTTAATTTCAGGTAGTTAAAATGGATCTTCAATGGGTGATAATAGAATTATGAGTTTTACGAGGTGAAGATACGCCCCAAATCAGGTAGCAACAGTCCGATTTTCTGAGGCCTGTTGTCCAACCCAATAATTATCCTTGGATGTCAGAGCCATTCAACACAATATTTGCTCAACCGAACGCAATGGGGAGATATAAGATATGTGATGGTAACCACCTGAGCATAAACCACTACTATAATTCAGGGTGGCAGAATTATCAGAATCCTTCAAGGTACGAAGAACCGGCATATCTCACTGAACCTTATTCTCCATCTTATCCACCATCCACCTACGATCTTTATCAAGTACCAGAACCATCAGAATAAGATTGGGTGATTGACATGCTCAAAGATTGGATCAAGAAACAAGATGAAAATTTGGATGCAATGGCTGAAATGTTTCAGAGTTAAATAAAAAACCAAGTAGCAATCTTACAAAGAATAACATATCAAGCGACACAATTAACAGAAAACCAGAACTGCACACCTCACGAAACATTTTCTAATGAAACTAACGAAGCCTTCAAGTACCAAGCATTTCACGATGACACCTTAATAGAGGAAGAGGCTTAGCAGTATCAAGAATCAAAGGTATCAGTTCAGGAGCCCGAACCAGTAGAATCTCAATTTTATTTTTACTATTCATCAGACTCTGACGAGGAACAAGTAGCTGAGCTGTCTGTACCAATTACAACTGAGGATGAAACTCTGCATCCTCAAAATGCAGATCTTGGAGCATGTATTGCACTGATGTTTGAAGAAGAGCTTCCCGAGCCAACCATAGAGGATAAAAGCCTACAATCAGATATATCTTTACATCCTCAGGTTGATACATATGGAGCATGCATCTCACAGATGACAGATGAAGAGATAAATAAGGAAATCCTAAAGTACATTTGTGAAGAAAAAGTGGAGAAAGAAGCAGAGAAAATGGAGGAGCAAGTGTCTGACCATATTGAAGTTCTCATGCTTTCAGGAGAAACATCACTGTTTTGGGGAGTATAAATCAAAGATATCGCCCAGAAGCTTGACATAATGGAACTCCCATTCAAAGTCAAGCACCATAAGAGACCTCCTGATTTTATTTCATTCTTTTCAGGAACCACTGGAGCGACAGAGTTTAAAAAGGTGGTACAAGCATTAAATGAGACAAAATTCTTTTTGCCATTTTACCGTTGGAAGAGACCCTTCAAAAGCAACGCTCATGGGATTGTCTCTAATCGGACATCCAAAACCATGCTGAAACCTCCTTGACAAATGGACTTCAGTAACGTCTGGCTGAAGATGAAATATTTAGCAATAGCAGGGCGGCAACCCATGCAAAATTTTCATTTAAATTTTTTTATTTTTGTATTTTGTGTATACATGTTGTAGAGTTTTTAATTTTATGTGATATTTTCACATAAAAGCACAAACGGAGCATTGAAGGCAGAGAAAGATAGGAGGAATGGTGTTTGGCAATCACAAAGATGAGATTTAATTCATTAGTGATGGATGAGTAAGGCATGGATTCTTCAGACCCATCCTGATGGATTTATATACCAAGCGAGTGGCGTATTACGTACATAATTCTGTTGCCTTAAATAATTACTTTCATTGTTTTTTGATTTTGTTTGCTCACTGGTTCACGATTTTGTTGTTTTCTCAGTGCTGGTTTGTTGTTTCTATTTTGGTTGGCTGGTTCTTGGTGTTTGTTTCACAATTTCAAGGCTGTTTTGGGTTTCACGACTTTGGTTATTTTTTTTTTTTTTTTTGTTTCTCGGTGACGGTGGGTTTTAGGGTTGATGATTCAGTGATGAGAAGAAGAAAGAGTTTAGGGTTTATTTCTTGTTGTTCACGCCAAAGGTAAGAAAAGAGAGTCCACTTCTTGTGATAATTTGGTCCCTAATTTATAATGTCCTGAGAGGATCTCCTAATAGGGAAATAAATCACATTGATTTATGAGATATATTCTCAATTTATTTTGGGAATACAATCTCACAAATTTAATTATGAATATCTCTAATCTTTTAAATTAGTGAGGATGGGATTTCATATCTTGTTAAATTGGATAGTGTTGGTGAGGGAATTTGCACATGTGAATTGCATGGAGTTTTCCTTTAGTTGGGTGAGCATAGTGGATTTCATGGGCCTTGGACGTGTACTGCATAGGCTTTGTGTTGTGTTTGGCATGGGCATGGATTGTATGGGCTTTCATGGGTTACAGAGATTTTGGGCCAAGGCTAAAGTTTGAAACAGAAACTGACTGAGCGAGTCTGAGGCTGGCAAGTGAGTCTGAATCCAATGAAGTGCTAATTTTGGAGTTTTTCCTTCCGGCATTCGTTTCCCGCGACTTCCATAAATTTTCAGGTAGTGCCTCCATATGAGGCTCATCATCGGCGTGTAGATGCATAGACTTTGTGTGGTGTTTAGCGTGTGGATGGATTTGGGCCGAGGCTGAGGTTTGAAACAGAAACTGACTAAGCGAATCTGAGGCTGGCTAGTGAGTCCGAGTCCGATGAGGAGCTAATTTTGGAGGTTTTCTTTCCTTCTGTCATTCGTTTCCCGTAACTTCCACAACTTTTCATGTAGTGCCTCCATACGAGGCTCATCATCGGGCTTATGCAAAAATACAGTGTCTACAGTCACCCTCACTTTGATAGGGCTTGTGCAGTATGTGATAATGACAACCCTATCAAAGTCATGCATACATTTTTACTTACATGGCTCGTCAGCCGTTGCCAGACTTACCTGTTGTTTTGTTACTGGTGTGAGTTATTTTGATCTCTGACTTGAGTTGTTGGTGAGGTGCTTCTTGTTGGAAAATTATGACCCATTGCATCACTATTTGTAAAAGACATGATGTTCTTTGTACAAATTAACTATGTGACAAATGAAATTGCTCTTTTATCATTTTTAATTTGATTACTTGGAAATGTAAATGATAAAAGTCCATATGATCAGTACTGGATTAATAAGATATGAGACATTATTAATCCACAACAGGTTTAATCATTAAATATCCCTAGTCGTAGTATTATCAAGACTGGACATCGATAATGCGGAATAGGCTAGTATTGCACTTTTGCGGGTTATGGAAGCTTAACGACATAGTTCTCATATATTTAAGTACTGGATACTTATGCAAGTGTGATGGGAGGTTCTGTTAGCCGTTGGACCGAGAACAGCTTCGCTCTATATAGACCCATCGAAATCCCATTGGTAGTATGACTATGTGTCTATAAGAATCCGCATCAGGGTAGGTGTATTTGGTCTTAACCTGAGACTTCCAATGCTAATACTTGCGACAATCAGTACGCTTTGGTTTTGGTCATTCGGGGCTTTAACAGGTTCTGTGTACGCCTCTTCTGGGTTTACTGAGAATTGTAGTGTATTGGGTGTGATGTCAATATGGAAGTATCACTTCAGTCATATAGAGATGATGATCACGTAGGGCTGGTTTCACGTATGTCATAGAGAAACCTCTCGGGCCTGAGCGCGAAGTTGAGCAAATAGTAGAGTATGAGCTTTGGAAGTCTCATCGTGATGATAACTTTAGTGCTCAATCCGTTATGCTTGCCGCAATGACTCCTCAATTTCGTCATCAGAACAAAGGATTGGATCCTTATAGTATGATGTTAAAATTGAAGGATCTTCACATATCTAATCTTAGATCTTAGAAGCATGAATTGCACAGACAGCTCTTTCGCTCGCGTATGTCAGAGGGTACGTCTGTCGAGCACTATATGTTGCAGATGATTACTGACATGGAACAGCGAGGTCAGCTAGGCATAACCTTCGAGGCCGAAACTTCTATAGATTTGATCTTACAGTCTTTGCCCGATTACTGGGGCGATTTCATCATCAACTATAATATGATGAACCAAGAGAAAACTCTTGGAGAGTTAATGGCGATGCTGAAAGAAGCAGAGCCAGAGCTTCTAAAAGGCAAGAAGCGTGAGGCGCACCTTACTTCGACATCCCAAATGGCCAAGGCTTGGCCGAAGGCTTCTGGGGGTGTGAAGAAAAGGAAGAAAAAGGGCAAGGCTAAATCATCACAGTCTTATGGGAAGACTAAAGACATATCTTAAGACGTCTGCCTACATTGTGGTAAACGGGGTCAATGGAAGCGTGACTGCCATGAGTACAAGGCGGAGTTGGAGGAAGTGAAGACGGGCAAGGCTCCGGCGTCAGGTATGTTTGTTATAAACATGTCCACTACTGGTTTTAAAAATTGGATTTTTGATTCTGGATGTGGTACTCACATATGTACTGGTTTGCAGGATCTGCTGATTAGCAGGATACTGGCTTCAGGGGAGATCGACCTATGAGTCAGAAACGGGACAATAGTCGCTGTTTTGGCCATTGTGACCTATGTTTTGTATATGCCATTGGGGCATGTAATTACATTAGGTGGCTATTATTTTGTACCTAGTTTGACTAAGGAACATCATCTCTACATTTTGTTTAACCCGTTGCGGGTGTACCTTTGTATTTTGGAACACTAGGTGTTTTGTATATAAAGATAATATTTTGATATGTACAGCATATGTTAATAATAGTCTTTATATTTTGAATATAGATTAATCTCAAACATATAACATGACAAATAAAAGGCTCAAACCAAGTAACACGGATGAGACTTATCTGTGGCATTGTTGTTTGGGACACATTTACAAGACTCATATTCCACATTTTCGAAGAGTGGATACGTAGACGGATTTGATCCTAATTCATATGATGTCTGCGAATCTTGTTTATTAGGCAAAGTACCTAAAACACCTTTTAGTGGTAAGGGTGTACGTGCCACCGAGCTGTTAGCCCTCATTCATGGTGATGTATGTGGGCTCTTGTCTAGCCAGGCTAGAGGTGGATATCAATACTTCGTAACCTGTATGGATGTTGCATCGCGTTATGGTTATGTGTGTCTTATGAAACACAAGTTGGAAACATTTGATAAATTCAAAGAGTTTCGACACGAAGTAGAGAAAAACATACCAACAAAAGTATTAAAACTTTACGGTTGGACCATGGTGGAGAATACTTGAGCAATGAGTTTCTCGATTACTTGAAAGAATATGGTATTCTTTTATATTGGACTCCTCCCGGAACACCTCATTTGAGTGGTGTGTTCGAACGGAGAAACTGAACTTTGTTGGACATGGTAAGGTTAATGATGAGTCGCACTGAGCTACTAATTTCCTTCAGGGGATACGCATTGAACAGTGCTATACTTATTTTGAATAAGGTTTCGACAAAGTCTGTTGGACAGACCCCATATGAAATATGGATAGGAAAGAAACTGGTTTCTCATTCATGATGATTTGGGAATGCTGGGCATATGTTTGGATGGTACCAAACTAGAAACCAAATCGGATAAGTGCCTATTTGTAATTGGTTATCCTAGGGAAACCAATTCCACAACTCACAAAAGAACAAAGATATTTGTTGCTCTCCATGCGGTTGATGTACCAGAATGCATTGTACATATTGGTAGCAAATGGGTCTTCATGGTGAAGACAAACATAGATGGCAGCATGCAAACGTACAAAGCTAGGCTTGTAGCGAAAGGGTATCGTCATCAACATGGTGTCGATTACGACGAAACCTTTTACCCGTTGCCATGATTAAATACATTCGGATGATGCTTGCTAATGCTGCATATTTCGATTATGAAATATGGTATATGGACGTCAAAACAGTTTTCCTTAATGGAAACCTTTTGGAGGATGTTTACAACAACCTGACGGTTTTGTGGTGCCAAAGCATACAAACAAGGTGTGCTAGTTAAATCGATCCATTTATGGATTGAAGCAAGCATTGCGTTTTTGGAACCATAGTTTTGATGAGATCATATTACAAAATGGTTTCATTCAAAACGAAGATGATTTTGTGTATATAAGAAGGTTAGTGGGAGCTCACTGACATTGATTGTCCTATACATTGATGATGAATTACTTTTTAGCAATGAAATTCTCATACAACAATTGGTGAAAGCTTGGATTTCATTAAAATTTTCTATGAATAACTTTGGAAAGGCAACCTTTATTCTAGGAATAAAGATCTACAGGGATAGATCTAAAAGTTGTTGGCACTCTCCGAGAATTCGTACATGGACAGACATGTACGCGACCTGGTGTCTCATATGTTTAGAGCATCTGGAGTCGCAATCAGGCTGATCCAGGTGATGGTCACTGGATTGATGTAAAGAACATCCTTGAGTATCTTAGACGAACTAAGGATGCTTTTTTAATCCATGGAGATGGAGAACTTGAGGTGACTAGGTTCACCCTTGCAAGTTTCCAAACCGATAAAGACGACTGTAAGTCGCAATAAGGGTACATAATTTGTTTGAACAACAGAACAGTGAGCTGGAAATCTTTCATGCAAGATACTATTGCCGATTCAACAACAAAAGCGGAAAATAAATTGATGCAGCTGAGGCAGCAAAAGAAGCATTTTTGATCTATAAAATTCCTAATTGGATTAGGAGTAGTTTGGTTAGCAGCTGAGCTAATCTACAGCACAGGCTAAAGAATTATGGTCTCATCAATGATCCAAGTATTTACTTCGACGGTTTCATCTGATTCGTGAGATCATACATCGTGGCTATGTTAAGATCGAAAGATCGTTTCAGATGATAACATTGTATACCCGCTGGCGAAAGCGATATCTCAATATAAGCATGAGCGACCCGTACATAGTTCATGTGTTGGACACTTGAGTAATTGGCTATAGGCCAAGTGGGAGATTGTTGGACAATTATGACCCATAGCATCACTATTTGTAAAAAAACATGGTGTTCTTTGTACAAATTAACTATGTGACAAAGGAAATTACTGTTTTCTCATTTGTAATTTGATTACTTGGAAATGTAAACGATAAAAGTCCATATGATCAGTACCAGATTAATAAGATATGAGACAATATTAATCCACGAAAGGTTTGATCATTAAATATCCATAGTCGTAGTATTATCGAGACTGGACATCGATAAAGCGGAATAGGCTAGTATTTCACTTGTGCGCGTTATGGAAGCTTAACGGCATAATACAAAGTCTTTCACAACAAATAAACACTTAAGTAAAGCTTTGGAAGTCAACTTAAGTAATAAGTTTTGGAAACACAAAAATCAATTATTCTCTCTTCTCCCTTTCAAAATGTCAAGCACTCCTCTCTCCTTCCATGGAATTTTGTTGCAAAATTTCAACAAGCTAGCACTTCAAGGAGTTGATTAAGGTGATAGGGAAACTCACCCAAGTGTTGGAAACACTCTACAAAGCTTTGAGCTTCATCTACATCTCTTGAAATTTTTGAAATCTCAACCGATCAAAGTAAGTAATTTCCGCAACTTGTCTTTGATTTATTCACACATAAATCATCTTAGTGATCTAGTGGTATGTGTAGGACATTAACAATGGTATCAGAGCTATCCTAAGTTTGATTTGAATTCTAGGGTTTATGGACTTTATTTGGGGATTTTGTGTTTGAAGCATGATTTGTCTAAATTGATTGTTGGGTTATGTTTGTATGATAATGAATTGGATTTATGCATCTTTGGAATTGAGATAAATTGATTAGATAAAAAATCCATAATTCCTACCACATGGCCGAATACTACCATGGAGTAGCTCATGGTGATTTTTTGAAAATTAGCAATTAGATGTGTTGTTGGCATGAAATGTATGATTAGATGTTTGATTTAATTGGATTGAAATCAAATTGCATGATAATTTCCTTGCCAAAACCGTGAGCCTAAGTATGTTGGAATGAGATGCTTCGATCTCTTCGGTTCATTCCCAAACCATTCCTAGTGTGAGATGCTTCGATCTCTGAGGTTCATTCCCAAACCATTCCTGGGTGTGAGATGCTTCGATCTCTGCTATTTATTTCCCGAACCATTCCTGGGTGTGAGACGCTTCGATCTCTGGGGTTCATTCCGGAACTGTGCTGAGTAATAGGATCTTGGTCCACCTACGTGACTCTTCGATCTGCTGGGGAGTTTTTCTATGATGATGAGGTGTTTCAACCTTTGGGATTCTTCTTGAACTGTTGATAATGGTGGTGATGCACTTTGCCCCCTACTCGTCCTCATTCCCGAGGTTTTTCTCCATTCCTAGAGTGCCATTCTCGGCTCGCTTGCCCTCATTCCCGATGAGTTACAGGTCCTCATTCCCGAGGTTGTTCTCCATTCCCAGAGTGCCATTCTCGGCTTGCTCGTCCTCATTCCCGAGGAGTTGCTTGTCCTCATTTCCTAGGTTGTTCTCCATTCCCGGAGTGCAATTCCCGACTTGCTCGTCCTCATTCCCGAGGAGTTGCTTGTCCTCATTTCCGAGGTTGTTCTTCATTCCTAAAATGTCATTCTCGGCTTGCTCGTGTTGGACAAAATGACCCATAGCGTCACTATTTGCACAGAACATTGTGTTGCTGTAGCAAAGTTAACTATGTAACAAGGAAATTGCACTCTCGTCATTTGTGATTAGATCACCATAGATATATATAAATGAAGAGAGGTCCCTATGATTAGTTCCTGGATTGAGATGATATGAGACAGTATCAATCCACGAAGGATTAATCATTAAATATCCCTAGCCGTAGTATTATCGAGACTGGACATCGATAATGCGGAATAGGCTAGTATTGCACTTGTGCGCGTTGTGAGGGCACAACGGCATAGTTCTCATATATATAAGTAATGGATACTTGTGCAAGTGCGATAGGAGGTCGTGTTTCACCGATGGTACGGGAAACAGCTTCGCTCTGGATAGACCCTTCGGAATCCCATTGGTATTATGACTAGGTGTCTATGGGAGGCCGAAATCAAGGTAGGTGTGTATAGTCTTAACCTGAGACTTACATCGCTAATACTTACGACAATCGGTAAACTTTGGTTTTGGTGGTTGGGGGATCTTAACTGGTTCTGTGTTCACCACTTCTGGGTTTATCAGAGAGTCGTAGTCTATTGGATGTGATGTCGAGACGGAAGTATCACTCCAGTCATAATGGAGATGATGTCACGCAGGATACGGTATTAGTGCTCTTTTAGTGATGCGCATCCAATCGGGATATTATGACCAGGTCATGAATATCCGATTATAGAGACTAGTTACCAGACATCCGATATGTGTTTCGGACGGGGCAGACACTTATCCAGCCCCAGCCCTAGCACGTGACCATCCGATACTGGGCCGATATGCACAATACAATTGTATACTACGCTTGATACAGATCTAGATATTCTTTGATGAATATGTCCGGAGAACCTGGGAAGACTTGGTGCTTTGCTAGGAGTCGACCTTGTCTCGTAAATCGGTAGAACGTAGTACTTGGTACGTACGTGATTCGGATACTCCGACGACCGTATTTACTGCCAGATTATCCGGGGATCTCATGGGTCGCTTCCCGATAATCCACCGATGACGCACAACTCGCACTCTTGAATAATCTGGGATTATAATAGAAGAGAGAGAAAATTAATCTTGGATTAATAACGGAGATATTTTATCCGGGATAAAATATCGTCTAAAGAGAGAACGATTAATTTGGAATTAATCGATGAATTAATATATTCGATATATTAAACGAAATTAGATTTCGACGCGGAATTAAAATTAGATTTTAATTCGGGCAAACGAGTTAATTCAGAATTAATTCGTTAGCGACGTAAATAATAATTTCGCCAGGCGTAATTATTTATTTAAATTCGATTGAATTAACGTCGCGACGCAAGCTCGGTATTTCGGAAATATCGAACCCGAACGCGTGAGTGCACGTGGGCCCACTTTCATTGGGAAACGTGTGGGGCCCACATGACACATGTCAAGATATGCATTAACTTTGACACATGTCATATTATGCTTATTTGACACTCTAATGCTTTGCATGGAGATTGTGTACAATGCACTCAATGGTATTGCATGGAAATGAAGTGTTTGACACTCTAAGCCTTTGCATGAATTTGTGTCATAAGTTTATTATTAATTTAATAAATTATGGCATAAATATAAATTGATTTTTGGTAAATCATTTTAATTAACAAACCATTACACAATTCTCTCTCAAATTCTCTCTCTCCTCTCACTCACGGCAATGGAAGTAATTCTTCACTGGTTTTGAACCAGTTTGGGCGTGACAATAGGGAAGCAAAGAGTGGTTTCTCATGGTGAGAAATCAAGTGCTAGCACACTTACAAGTCTTGCGAAGGTGGTAGGGAGGTTCCCCCATGAGACGGGATCCATCCGACGATGATTGGAGCTCCGTTTCTTCACACTCAATTTTCTGTTTTTGTAGGCAGTGGACTGCATGCAGTAGGCTTACATGGCAGTGCGTTTTTGGGCTTGAATCGTCTCCAAATCGACTCTACCGATCAATGTGAGTATTCCGCTACCTCCGTTGATGTGTTCACACATAATTTCATGTCTTGTTTGATCTTGGGACCTTATAGAAAACCAACAATGGCATCATGAGCTAAAGTTGCAAGCATGAAATTTGTAGGGCTTAAAAATTTGGGTAAATGTTTGTTGAGCATGATTTGAATGAATTGTTTGTTTGAGTATGCTTATAACATGTTTAAATTCATTTTGGTTGGACTAATTTGATGAAAAATGATTTGGAATTATTTTCCCCAAATATTTCATGTTGGCCGAATGTGTAATTGATTTTGAATCATTGGAATTTTGTTGATTTTAATTCATTGGATGAGTTAAAATCATGTAGGATGATGTTAATTTAATGTCAATTGGATTGTACTTTGAATTGAACATAAACCCTAAATTCCATGTGTTGGCCGAATGGTATATGCCCTTAATGTCTTGGTGTTTTTTGATTTTATGAACATTGGATGTGTATGAAATCATTCGGGAAGTTAATACGTTGTCGATTGTGTAATTAATCGGATTGAATTCAAATCGGACAAAATAACCTTCCTTGGCCGAGACTTAGCAAGCATGTTTATGGGTTTGATTTTTCATTATGTGTGTTTGACATGTGATAATGAATTAAGCATGATTAATTGGACTAATTTGGTGCTTCGGAAATATCGATTTAGGTCATTAATCATCGTAATGCACTTTTGGTAATTAAATTGTGAAAATTGGATTTTTGGATTTAATTAATTGGGCCTAATTTTGGAAATTAGAATTTAAGTTGTAATTGGGCCTATTGGGCTTGATTTATCAAGTTTGGTTTAGGCCAAGTGGATTGGATCCAATTGGGCCCAAAACCTTAACCATAAAGCCCAATGCGACTAATGAACCTTTAATGTTTAATTGGGCCTAATGGGCCGAAATTGATTTCTAAGGCATTTTGGGTGATTCCACTATTGGGCTTTGGTTGCCGAAGCCCATGCCTAAAGAAATTAATTGAAGCCCATTAGACTTAAATTAAATTGACGTTGGACGTTAATCGGACTTTGAGTCCCGACACGATTGAATTTGGAATTTAAATCGTAAAAGGTTTATTAATATAAAGTGCAATATTCAATTTGGAATTGAATAGTGAATTAGTATTAAATACATGTTAAATTTGATTTAATGATGTAGTTTAATTTAATTCATGAATTCGTACTTTGAGTACTTATTCGCAAAAACGAGTTTGACTCGAACAAAATCAAATCGTTGTTTGAACATTGGATGATCACTTAATTATCAGATTAATTAATTTGATTAGATTGATTGATAGCATGCTTGTATGTGTGAATACATGGTTGTGTTGAATGAATAACGTATATCGGATGGATATTAGTCGGGTGGGCAATTTTGGAAATTGTTGTAATAAATTCGATTTATTAAATTGGACCTGCGTGTCCAGCCTTATCACCTTCTTTCTCTTTGTATTCTCTTCTCACCTATTCCCCTCTATGTATATGAGGTTTCTTTAAAAGTGTAGTGTAACGGGTAGAAGTAGTACAAGTGCTAGCTTGAGTGAGAAAGAGAGAGATTTGATCTAGGATCAATGTGTAAAGTATCCATCCGCATATCGTTATTATTTTATTTCATACTCGCTTTATTATGTATTTAGAATGCATGTTTAAGGGTGTATGATGATGAGACCTTAACAAAGATAATTAAAATTGGTAGCCAATTTGCATGCGAAAATCCCTCAACATTATAATAAGCAAATATCCTTCCATTGAATGATTCTTGTTCAAGATCCGAAGTTGGCATTGGTTTGTTTTTGACCAAAGTCAAGACCTTTGTCAATCTAGGATGTACTTGAATCATGAGAGTTTTGTTAGATATCGGTGTCTTGTCCAAATCGTGATTTTTATTGGCCAAAGTCAGATCACTTTTTGTCCAATGACATTGATTACGAAACTTTCCTCGTCAATGGGTCCCCGCTTACTGGAATCATTAGGTTTTTGTTTTGCCAAAGCCATGGCCTAGATGATTCAGAGGATAGGGTTAGGAAAATATATTGGATTATTGACATATATATTGTATATATGTTTCGGACTTGGATGTCCACCTAACCGGATCTAGGAATTGGAGATCCAATTGATCTGTGAGATCTACCTAGTTAAATAGCATACAGCTTTTTTATTGGCCAAAGTCAGGGTTGTGTGTTATTTAATGGGATCCTAGCCCACTAGGAAACACGGTTTCCCGAGTACTCCACAGAGGGTTAGAGGCTCGACGAAAAATAGTGGGAGGCAAGTATTGAATTTGCAACATTCGTTCAATTACTCGCTAAACACGCTCATTTATATTTTACTCGTCGTATTAATCAAAAGTATTAGTTGGACTAATATTTTATGTTGTTTTTAAATATATAGTTGGACTATATACAAACTTATTCAATATATAGTTGATTTTATAATTGGATTATAGTAATCAATATAATTGAATAAAATGATAGTTGATTTTATAAATGGATTATAGTAATCAATATTAAAATTATAGTTGATTAAATAATTGGATTATTGTAATCATTATAATAAATAGTACCTTATTAAAATTGATTAAATAGTTGGACTATTGAAATCAAGATAGAATTGAAAGGTTGAATATTTAAATTAAAATATAATCCTTGGATTAAATGTTTTAAATGATTTAATTTTCAATTGGGAATTAATAATAAGTTAATTTATTTGATAAAATAACTTATTATGACTAAGCCCATTATTAAGCAAATAGTAGAGCATAAAGTCTTTGGAAGATTTATGTGATGATGACTTTAGTGCTTAATAATATACTTATAATAAATCTATCTTTAGATTTAAAAGTATTAAAATTGCAATTAATAATTCTTGAAGAATGATTTGACTATTCTAGTGGAGAAAAGTCAAAGTTTGCAATTGGGCATGTAGCACAAGGTGCACATCATTTCGATATTCTAAAACCCAAGTGGTTTGTGAAATATTGAAAAGGATAATTGACATATCCCAAAGTGACTACCATTTGGATATGGAAGACACGAAGGAATTAAAGAAAGGGCGAGGCTCTAACTTTAAAAATTATTTGTCAAAGTTATGTTCACTACTAGTATTGAAATTGAATTTTAAATACTTAGTGTGGTACATAATACATATATGTATTGACGTTCAGAATCCGCTGTGAGCTGGATACTGGCTTCAAGCCGAGATTTCTTTGCGGATTGGAAACGGGACGAAAGTCGCTGTTTCGACCGTAAATACCTAAGTTTGTGAACTACCCTTTGGGTATGTACTTAAATTAGGAAATGTTATAATGTAACTAGTTTATCTAGAGACATTATCTCTATATCAGTGTTTAATCCATTGCGGATAAAACCTTTATATTCTAGAACACTAAAGTGTTTCAATATATAAAGATGATACTGAGATAAATACATTGGATGTAAATAACAGAATTTATATTTTGAATATAAATAAAATCTCAAACATATAAAATGACAAATAAATAGCTCATATTGATTTGATCAATGGAGACTTATTTGTGGCATTGTTGTCTAGGACACAATTAAAAGAAACTCGTATATCCACACCTTTTAAGAGTGGGTACTAGGACTGATTTGACTATTCAAATAAGGTCTACGAATCTAGTTTATTAGGTTAAATACCTAAAATACTATTTACTTGGTAATAGTAAAAGGGCCACCGATCTGTTAGCCCTATTCATGGTGAAGTAAGTGGGCCCATATCTAGCCAGGCTAGATGTGAACGTGAATATTTCGTGACCTTAACGGATGCAGCATCGCGTTGTGGTTATGTGTTTCTTTTGAAGAACACAGATCGGAAACTTTTGAAGTTTCGACACGAAGTAAATTAACAGATCGGCTATAGTATTATTCCGCCACGGCAAGACCGTAATGGAAAATACTTAAGCAGTAGGTTTCTAATGTACATGAAAGAGTACGGTATTCTTTCATATGAGGACTCCTCCCGAGACACGTCAGTTAGACGGTGTGTTCAAACCAAAAAACGAATTTTTGTTGGACATGATAAAGTTATTATCACGAGTCGCTCTGAGCTACTATTTCCTTCAACAGGATATGTATTAACAGTGCAAAAACTTATTTGGAATAAGGTTCCATATAAATCTGTTTGACAGATATCATATAGGATATGAACAGGAAAGAAACGTGGTTTCTCATTCCTGATAATTTGGGTATGCCAGGCATAACGTTTGGATGATACCAAACTAAAAGACCCAAATTGGATAAGTGTCAATATAAGTTATCCTAAGGGAAACCTTAAGTATAGTACTTATATATCTCACATGAGAACAATGTAATTGTTGCTCACCATGCGGTTTTTCCTGAGAGGAATACCGATATGCAGTGGTCAGTGGGAGGATAGTGATACTCGATGAAAATCGGAGTAATACTGTTCAAGGCACGAAGTCCTTAATGGAACACAAATAGTTCATCTATGATGAATCTATACCATTAATCTTCAAATACACAAGAAACTAGTAGATCGGATAGAGTCAGAAAACAACCTAGGGTATGGGTTTCTGATCTCACCTCATAAAGATGTCAATCTTATGGTGGTGTACCATCCGACTACGTTTAGAGGAAGTGATACGAGGTATCGACTCCATGTTATGGCAAAGTGCCATGAGTCCGAAATGGATTCCATGTATAACAACTATGTTTGGATACTAGTTGTTGTACCACAAGGCATTGTGCCTATGGTACGTTAAACGTCTTCAAGGAAGACATACATGGAAGGCAACATACCAACGTGCAAAGCTAAGCTTTTGACGGAAAGGTATCGTTATCAACATTATGTTAATAACGGTTCAACCTTTTACCTGTTGCCATGGTAAATCCATTTTGAAGATGCTTATTGATAACTATATTTTCATTTATGAAATATGTTAGTTACAAATCAAAATCGCTTTCCTGAAAAGGAAACCTTTTGGAGGATGTTTACAACATCCTGACGATTTTGTATAACCGACAAACAAGGTTTGCGGGTTATTCGATCCATGTTTGGATTGATGCAAGCATATGGTTCTTGGAACTGTCGTTTTGAAATAATCATAATGGTTTATGATTTGACTCAAAACGAAATAATTCTTGTGTATATAAGGAGGTTAGTGGGAGAGCGCACTGACAGTGAAATTCCCATAAACTATTGTTGAAAGCTTGGCTTTCAATAGAAATTCTCCGTAGAATTCTGGGGAGTAACAACCTTTATTAGAGGAATAAAGATCTACTGGGATAGATTTGGAGTTGTTAACACTCTCTGGGAAATTGTACATTTAAAATGTACTTGTATTGGTGTCTCATACGCTTCAAGCATATGGAGTCACAATCAGGTCAATCCAAGTGACAGTCACTGGATTGAAGTTAAGAACATCTGTTAGTATCTCAGAGAACTAAAGATGCTATCTTAAACTATGGAGAAGGAGAACTTGAAGTGACTAGGATCACTGCAGCAAGTTTCCAAACAATTAAATACTGCGGTACTATAAAGTTTGAATAACGGGACAGTGAGCTGGAAATCTTCCAAGCAAGATAACTGTTGCCGAATAAACAACAAATGCGGATTATTGCTGCAGCTGAAGCAGCAATAGAAGCCATTTGGATCAAAAATAAATCTAATTAGATTAGATATAATTCTGTTAGCAGCTGAGCTAGGCGTCAGCACAGGCTAAGGAATTAAAGGTCTCATCGACGATCCAGATATATACTTCTATATCATCTGATTCGTTCGGATCATACATCATGGCGATGTGATGATCGTATAAATCGCGTCAAACGATAAACAAACAAATCCGCTGACGAAAACCTTTCCTCAGCAATTTGAGCGAACCGTACATAGTTCAGGTGTAGGACACTTGAGTGACTCGCAATGTGCCAAGTGGGAGATTGTTGGACAAAATGACCCATAGCGTCACTATTTGCACAGAACATTGTGTTGCTGTAGCAAATTAACTATGTAACAAGGAAATTGCACTCTCGTCATTTGTGATTAGATCACCATAGATATATATAAATGAAGAGAGGTCCCTATGATTAGTTCCTGGATTGATGATATGAGACAGTATCAATCCACGAAGGATTAATCATTAAATATCCCTAGCCGTAGTATTATCGAGACTGGACATCGATAATGCGGAATAGGCTAGTATTGCACTTGTGCGCGTTGTGAGGGCACAACGGCATAGTTCTCATATATATAAGTATTGGATACTTGTGCAAGTGCGATAGGAGGTCGTGTTTCACCGATGGTACGGGAAACAGCTTCGCTCTGGATAGACCCTTCGGAATCCCATTGGTATTATGACTAGGTGTCTATGGGAGGCCGAAATCAAGGTAGGTGTGTATAGTCTTAACCTGAGACTTACATCGCTAATACTTACGACAATCGGTAAACTTTGGTTTTGGTGGTTGGGGGATCTTAACTGGTTCTGTGTTCACCACTTCTTCTGGGTTTATCAGAGAGTCGTAGTGTATTGGATGTGATGTCGAGACGGAAGTATCACTCCAGTCATAATGGAGATGATGTCACGCAGGATACGGTATTAGTGCTCTTTTAGTGATGCGCATCCAATCGGGATATTATGACCAGGTCATGAATATCCGATTATAGAGACTAGTTACCAGACATCCGATATGTGTTTCGGACGGGGCAGACACTTATCCAGCCCCAGCCCTAGCACGTGACCATCCGATACTGGGCCGATATGCACAATACAATTGTATACTACGCTTGATACAGATCTAGATATTCTTTGATGAATATGTCCGGAGAACCTGGGAAGACTTGGTGCTTTGCTAGGAGTCGACCTTGTCTCGTAAATCGGTAGAACGTAGTACTTGGTACGTACGTGATTCGGATACTCCGACGACCGTATTTACTGCCAGATTATCCGGGGATCTCATGGGTCGCTTCCCGATAATCCACCGATGACGCACAACTCGCACTCTTGAATAATCTGGGATTATAATAGAAGAGAGAGAAAATTAATCTTGGATTAATAACGGAGATATTTTATCCGGGATAAAATATCGTCTAAAGAGAGAGAACGATTAATTTGGAATTAATCGATGAATTAATATATTCGATATATTAAACGAAATTAGATTTCGACGCGGAATTAAAATTAGATTTTAATTCGGGCAAACGAGTTAATTCAGAATTAATTCGTTAGCGACGTAAATAATAATTTCGCCAGGCGTAATTATTTATTTAAATTCGATTGAATTAACGTCGCGACGCAAGCTCGGTATTTCGGAAATATCGAACCCGAACGCGTGAGTGCACGTGGGCCCACTTTCATTGGGAAACGTGTGGGGCCCACATGACACATGTCAAGATATGCATTAACTTTGACACATGTCATATTATGCTTATTTGACACTCTAATGCTTTGCATGGAGATTGTGTACAATGCACTCAATGGTATTGCATGGAAATGAAGTGTTTGACACTCTAAGCCTTTGCATGAATTTGTGTCATAAGTTATTATTAATTTAATAAATTATGGCATAAATATAAATTGATTTTTGGTAAATCATTTTAATTAACAAACCATTACACAATTCTCTCTCAAATTCTCTCTTCTCTCACGGCAATGGAAATAATTCTTCACTGGTTTTGAACCAGTTTGGGCGTGAACAATAGGGAAGCAAAGAGTGGTTTCTCATGGTGAGAAATCAAGTGCTAGCACACTTACAAGTCTTGCGAAGGTGGTAGGGAGGTTTCCCCATGAGACGGGATCCATCCGACGATGATTGGAGCTCCGTTTCTTCACTCAATTTTCTGTTTTTGTAGGCAGTGGACTGCATGCAGTAGGCTTACAATGCAGTGCGTTTTTGGGCTTGAATCGTCTCCAAATCGACTCTACCGATCAATGTGAGTATTCCGCTACCTCCGTTGATGTGTTCACACATAATTTCATGTCTTGTTTGATCTTGGGACCTTATAGAAAACCAACAGCTCGTCCTCATTCTGCGGAGTTACTTGTCTTCATTCCCGAGGTTGTTCTTCATTCCCTAAGTGACATTACCGGCTTGCTCGCCTTCCTATTCCCGATGAGTTGCTTATCCTCATTCTCAAGGTTGTTCTCCATTCCCGGAGTGCCTTCCTGGGTTTTTCGTCCTCGCCGCCTTTTCTTTTTCTTCAAAGCCTGCGAACACAAAAAAAAATTTTGTCTATGGATATGTATCCATGTATACATGGATGCACTCCCTATTCCGATGGGTTTCTTTGTCTCATTGGCTTGATGTCATATTCGGTTAGGCATTTCTTGTGCTAGAGGGTTTTCTTCACTCCTTTAAGAATTCTTTGGCGCCCTTTGCCTTGAAAAGCTTTGGGCGCCCCATTGGCCTGCTTACAGTTTCCTCCTGTCAATTCTCTTCCGGTGATTGTTCAATTCTCTTGGTCTCATGGCTCAAGTTCATGTTTGTGTCCCTTATTCGCGGGGTGGTAGACTGGTCACCCATGACCTGGCTCAGCTTTCTTCTCTTCACTACCTGTACCGGGTCAAAGTAGATTACGCCTGTTGGTTTCTAAAGTTCTCCCAAGATCATTCAAGCATAAAAAACATATGAATACAATAAAGAAGTATGGCGGAATCATACTTACAATGAACGGATTATGGAAGTGTTGATAACAAACTTTTCTCCTTGTGGAAGCCCTCCAAGATTTCGGCCAAGGTCCCAATTTGTTGAAGATGAAGAAGCTCCAAGATTTTAGAGGATTCCAAGCTCTTAGATTGGTTTCCCTATCACCTTTGTACGATTCCTTGTTGGTGCTAACCTTAGATGATTTGCAACAAATCTTCTTCTTTCTTCCTCCTAGTTTCGGTCAAGAGCAAGAAAATGGAGAGAGTGTTTTACTTCAAAAAACCGAGAGTGAGAGAGATGGAAAAAATGAAATATGTTGACTTGGTTTTGATTTCAAAAATCAAATAAAATGATTTACCAAAGTTTTGGTGAAAGTCTTACACAAGCCATCAAGTTTGAGTGTTAAGCACTTCACCATCATTCCATCACCTAAAACCATCACCAAAAAGGTAAAAGGTTGACAAGGGATGTGACATAATTTGACTTGTGGGCCCCACTTGATTCAAAATGCGAGTGGGCCCGTGAACACTCTCGGGCTCGGGTTCGCTAATTCCGAATTAACGAACTTTTCCGTTGCGACGTAATTAAATCAAATTTAAATAAATAATTATGCCAAGTAAAATTACTATTCACGTCGCTCACGAATTAATTCTAAATTATTTCGTTAGCCTAAATTAAAATCCAATTTTAATTCCGCGTCAAAATCTAATTTCGTTCAATATATCGAATATATTATTTTATCGATTAATTCCAAATTAATCGTTCTCTCTCTTCAATTAGTATTTTATCCTAGATAAAATCTCTCCGTAATTCATCCCAGATTAATTATGCTCGAATCATACGTCATCGGAGAATCTTCGGGAAGCGACCCAAGAGATCTCTGGATATGTTGGCAGTAAATCCGGTCGTCGGACTATCCGAACTCGTACGTACCTTGTACTACGTTTTTATCGATTTACGAGACATGGTTGGCTTCTAGCAAAGCATCATGCCTACCTAATTCTCCAGAAATATTCTTAATGGAATATATAATCTATATCAGGCGTAGTATACGTAGTATTACGTATTACGATCCAATATCGGATGTCACATGCAAGGCCTGGGGCTAGAATAGTGTCTGCCCCTTACGAAGCATATATCAGATTACAAACAACTAGTCTCTTTAATCGGATAATCATGACCAAGTCATATTATTCCGATGGTTGCAACCATTTAGAGTACCATTTCTGTATCCCTACGTGATCATCATCTCCATATGACTGAAGTGATACTTCCATCTTGACATCACACCCAAAACACTACGATTCTCAATAAACCCAGAAGAGGCGTACACAGAACCTGTTAAAGTCCTGGACGACCAAATCGAAAGCGTATTGATTGTCGCAAGTACTAGCGATGTAAGCATACATCTTAGGATTTGTCCTTGGGTTTCCCAGAACCCTTTGACGATTTGGCCTTCATCTTCTTCTTATGCTTCTTCTTCTAAACACCTACAGTCGCATTGGGCCAAGCCCTCGGAGTCTTAGATGTTGAAGCATAGTGCGCCTCGCGCTTCTTGCCCTTAAGGAGCTCCTTTTCTGCCTCACGCAGAGTGGACATCAACTCTCCAAGAGTTTGGTCTTGGTTCAACATGTTGTAGTTCAAGATGAACCCACTCTAAGTGTCGGGGAGAGACTATAGGATCAAATCCATTGAAGTCTCAGCCTCGAAGACTATGCCCATATCTCCGAGCTGCTCAATGTCAGCAATCATCTGTGAGACATGGTGCTCAACAGACGTACCCTCTGACATGCGAGCGCGGAAGAGTTTCTTCTGTACTCGTATCTTTGTGATCTAAGATTAGATCGGTGGAGATCGTGCAACTTCGCCATCATCTCATAGGGATCCAAACCCTTATTTTGACGACGGAATTACGGAGTCATAGCGGCAAGCATTACCGATTGAGCAGTCGCATTATCATCGCTATGAGTCTTCCAAAGCTCTAGCTCAAGCAACTGATCAGGTTGGGGCTTAGGCCCAAGAGGTCACTCAATATTGTAGAGTAACTTCTCGGATCCTAGAACAATTCTGAGATTCATATCCCAGTCTTGAAAGTTTGTGCCATTAAAGACGTTGTCGCCCATGACAATATCCCTAAGGCTTAACTTTCCTATCATCTTATCTGCAATAGTCCAACTATTCGATTAACGATGTATGGGTACAGTCTAACTATTACAAGAAAAATAATAATATATTAGTCCAACTAATAAAATAATTGACGAAATAATTTGAAAGCGCGTAAAGCTAAGTATTTGAACGAAATTGCAAATTCAATACTAGCCTCCCACTATTTTTCGGCAAGCCTCTAACCCTCTGTTGAGTACTCGGGAAACTTAATTTCCTAGTGGGCTAGGATCTCATTAAATAACACACAACCTTGACTTTGGCCAATAAGCTGTATGATATTTAGCTAGGTAGATCTCTAAGATCAATTGGATCTCATTCAATTCCTAGATCCGGTAGGTGGACCTCCAAGTCCGAAACATATATACAATATATATGCCAATATATCCAATATATTTTCCTAACCTTTTTCCTCTGAATCAACTAAGCCTTGGCTTTGGCACAACAAGCTTAATGATTCCAGTTAAGCGGGACCTATTGACTTTGGAAAGCTTCGTAATCGATGTCGATGGACAAGAAGTGATCTTGACTTTGGCCAACAAATCACAACTTAGACAAGACACACGATATGGAATAAAGCCTTCATGATTCAAACACATCCGCGATGGACAAAGGTCTTGACTTTGGCCAACAAACCAGTGCCAATCTTGGATCTTGAGTAAGAATCACTCAATGGAAGGAAAACGCTTAATATTTTGTTGAGGGTTTTTCGCGTAAATTGCCAACCAATTTATTATCTTTGTTAGGTCTCATCATATACCCTTAAGCATGCATTCTAAAAGCATAAAAAGGCGCGAAAGTAAATTAATAACGATATGCGGATGGATATCTCACATATTGTTCCTAGAACAAATCACTCTATTTCCTCTCCCCGGCTAGCATTATTCTTACTTCTACCCAATTACATAATACAATTAAAGAAACCTCATTAACATTGAGGGGAATTAGGTGAGAAGAGAATTACAAAGAATCAAGAGAGATAAGGCTGGACACGCAGGTCCAATTTAATAAATTGTAAATTTACAACAATTTCCAAAATTGTCATTCCCTTTTAATATCCATCTGATATACGTTATTCATTCAACACATCCATGTATTCACACAAATCATGTTATTCAATCAATCTAATCCAATTAATTAATCTTGCATAAAGTGATCATCCAATGTTCAAACAACGATTTGATTTTGCACGAGTCCTACTCGTTTGAGAATAAGTACTCAAAGTATGAATTCTTGAATTATATCGAACTACAATTTAAATTTAATTTAATTTGTATTCAATGCTAATTTTATATTTAATTCCAAATTAAATAACTACACTTTTAATGCGCTTTAACGACTTAGATTCCAAATCTAATCTTAATGGGTCTCAAAGCCCAATTAACATCCAATGTTGTTTAATTAAAGTCCAATGGGCTTTCAATTGATTTCATAAAGCATGGGCTTTGGTCAATATGGGTCAAACCCAAATACCAAGGCCCAATAAAGGAATCACCCTATTTGCCAAGAAACCAATTTCGGCCCATTAGGCCCAATTAAACATTTAAAGCCCATTTGTTATATTTGGCCTTAATGGAATGATTTAGGCCCAATTTGGATCCAATCCAATTGGCCTAAACCAACTTGGCCCAACCAAGCCCATTAGGCCCAAATACAATAATTATAAGTCCAATTCTAAATCAAGCCCAATTTATTAAATTCTAATTTTCAAAATTCATAATTTAATAAATCAAAGTGTTTAGCCATGATTAATCTTTTTTAAATTAACATTTCCAAAATACTAATCTAATCCATTAATCATGCTTATCATCATCAACACATGTCCAACATTATTGATTCAAAAAATCATTTCATTTCATGCTATATTGCTCACGGCATTTTGAGGGTTTTTGTCTGATTTCATTTTCAATCCAATTGAATCTCAAATCAACATTTCCCAAGTCTTTCCACTCATCCAATGATCAAAAGAACAAAAAAATACCATGACATTAGGGTAAACATGCATTCGGCCAAGCCCTTTATTTGGGGAAAAATTAATCCAATTCAATTTTCATGAAATTGATCATGCATAACACTATGTTATCATCATTCAAGCATACTCAATCAATCAATTTTATCAAACCATGCTCAAATCATTTTTACCCAATTTTTAGAATAAGAACCCTCATATTTTTCATACTCAAATTAGGCTATGATACCAATGTTGGTTTCTAAAGTTGTCCCAAGATCATTCAAGCATAAAAACATGTGAATACAATAAAGAAGTATGGCGGAATCATACTTACAATGAACGGATTATGGAAGTGTTGATAACAAACTTTTCTCCTTGTAGAAGCGCTCCAAGATTTCGGCCAAGGTCCCAATTTGTTGAAGATGAAGAAGCTCCAAGCTTTGAGAGGATTCCAAGCTCTTAGATTGGTTTCCCTATCACCTTTGTACGATTCCTTATTGGTGCTAGCCTAAGATGATTTGCAACAAATCTTCTTCTTTCTTCCTCCTAGTTTCGGTCAAGAGTAAGAAAATGGAGAGAGTGATTTACTTCAAAAAACCGAGAATGAGAGAGATGGAAAAAATGAAATTTGTTGACTTGGTTTTGATTTCAAAAATCAAATAAAATGATTTACCAAAGTTTTGGTAAAAGTCTTACACAAGCCATCAAGTTTGAGTGTTAACCACTCCACCATCATTCCATCACCTAAAACCATCACCAAAAAGGTAAAAGGTTGATAAGTGATGTGACATGATGTGAATTGTGGGCCCCACTTGATTCAAAATGCGAGTGGGCCCGCAAACACTCTCGGGCTCGGGTTCGCTAATTCTGAATTAATGAATTTTTCTGTTGCGACGTAATTAAATCACATTTAATTAAATAATTATGCAAAGTAAAATTACTATTCACATCGCTCGCGAATTAATTCTAAATTAATTCGTTAGCCCGAATTAAAATCCAATTTTAATTCCGCATCGAAATCTAATTTCGTTCAATATATCGAATATATTATTTTATCGATTAATTCCAAATTAATCGTTCTCTCTCTTCAATTAGTATTTTATCCTAGATAAACTCTCTCCGTAATTAATCCCAGATTTATTATGCTCGAATCATACGTAATCGGTGAATCTTCGAGAAGCGACCCAAGAGATCTCTGGATATGTTGCAGTAAATCCGGTCGTCGGACTATCCGAACACGTACGTATCTCGTACTACGTTTTTACCGATTTACGAGACATGGTTGGATTCTAGGAAAGCACCATGCCTACCCAATTCTCCAGAAATATTCTTAATGGAATATATAATCTATATCAGGCGTAGTATACGTAGTATTGCGTATTACGATCCAGTATCGGATGTCACATGCAAGGCCTGGGGCTGAAATAGTGTATGCCCCGTACGAAGCATATATCAGATGACAAGCAACTAGTCTCTTTAATCGGATAATCATGACCAAGTCATATTATTCCGATGGTTGTAACCATTTAGAGTACCAGTTCTGTATCCCTACGTGATCATCTTCTCCATATGACTGAAGTGATACTTCCATCTTGACATCACACCCAAAACACTACGATTCTCAATAAACCCAGAAGAGGCGTACACAGAACCTGTTAAAGTCCTGGACGACCAAAACCAAAGCGTATTGATTGTCGCAAGTACTAGCGATGTAATTTTCAGGTTAAGACCAAATACACCTACCCTGATGCAGATTCCCATAGACACATAGTCATACTACCAATGGGATTCCGCGGGGTCTATCCAGAGCGAAGCTGTTTCCGTACCATCTGTAAACACAACCTCCTATCACACTTGCATAAGTATCCAATACTTAAATATATGAGAACTATGTTGTTACACTTCCATAACACGCACAAGTGCGATACTAGTCTATTCCGCATTATCGATGTCCAGTCTCGATAATACTACGACTATGGATATTTAATGATTAAACCTTTATGGATTGATACTGTCTCATATCTTATAATCTGAAACTAATCATAGGGACTTTTATCATTTATATATTAAGTAATCAAATTACAAAATGATAAAATGCAATTTTATTGCTACATAATTAATCTGTACAAAAACCACAATGTCTTTTACAAATAGTGACGCTATAGGTCATAATTGTCTAACAACGCCTTCTTGAAAGCGGCCTCATCCTTTTGGGATACTGAAAATCATGTCTTCCGATTACCATATTTCGAAATATGTCCTCTCCCTGAGGAGTTTGCTGCCATTCTCGGCTTGCATTTTTCTCTTACTACCCTTCTTGGATACAGAAAATCATATATTCTGATTCCCAAAGCTTTCCTTTGCTATCCTGAGGATGCGAAAAAGGAACTGCCTTGTGCTTCGTTCACTGAGTTGCAGGTCCTTCCTATCTTTTTCCTAAGCTGTCCTTACAGATTTTCAACTCAGCGGATTGCTCTATCTTGCCTGAGTCGCCTTTTCAGGTTTTCAACTCAGCGAGCTAAATTATTTTTTTCTTTTTTTTTCTTTTTTTTTCTCTTTTTTTCTTTTAGATCTGTCCTCATTCTCGAGGCTCTTTGCTCATCCTCATTCTCGAGGTTGTTCTCCATTCTCGGAGTTCCTCTCCATTCTTGGAGTTCTTCTCCTAGATCTCCTGACCTTGGTCCAGCATCTAAGAAACAAAAGACATGATTTATAATTACTTGACTATAATCTTTCCCAGTTAGCTGGAATTTATGCAATCTATGAATATATTGAACATTTATTTCAATAAAGATGTTTGCATTACTTCTTAGTACATATGTAGGAAATAAACTACATTGCAAGGGTACCTCTGTCGCTAACTGTTCCTCATAGATTTTACAATTAGTCATTTTTCTTGCTCACTCATGCTCTTTTATTTTGCTTGGGCTGTCCTTTACGGATTTTAAACCCAACGAGCCCTTTTTTTTTTCTTTTTATGCAAAGTATTGCTTCAGCCTGTCCACATTGATGGGTTCAGTGAACTCGTTCCCTTCCAAATCTGACAGTCTCACTGCCTCATTCCCCATCACCTTCTTGACTAGGTAGGGCCTTTCCCGATTGGGCCTGAACTTTCCCCTTGGGTCCATTATCAGTGGCTTCGACTACTAAATCACCTTCTCTGATCTTGGTGGGACACATTTTCTTGTTGAAAGCCCTGGCCAACCTTTTCTGGTATAGTTGCATGTGGTATAATGCCTTTATCTTTTTTTCATCCAGTAATGCTAGCTGTTCGAACCTCTGTAAGGCCCATTTCTGATCAGGCAATCCTGCCTCTGCTAGTACCTGCATTGACTGTATCTATATTTCCACTAGTAACACTGACTTCATCCCGTAATTCTGAAATTGGACCTAATTGTCCTTCACTATGTGATGTCGCATTCCGTATACTATGTTACAGGCTATGAACTTGGCCATCTGGCCTACATCTCCGCCAAACAGATTTTTTATTTATTTATTTATTTATTTATTGTTCGCCTCTTGATAGCGGGCTTCATGTGGAAGCATCTTCTTACTGAGGTAGTAGACTGCATGTTCCACCCTTGTCTCATCTGTCTGTACCATCATTGCCCCAGCACTTCGGCTTCTATGGCCGAATACAACACCAAGGGTTTGCCCGGCCTTAGGGGTTTCAAGACGGACGGTTTAACCAAGTATTCTTTGATTTTGTCAAAAGATTCTTGACATTGCCTATTCCACTCCACATGGTCTTTCCTCAATAGCTTGAAGATTGGCTCACATACCATTGTTAGCTTGGTAATTGCCTTGATCTTTTCAGGGTCTACTTCTATCTATTTCTTGACTTATTCCCTAACCTTTTCGGCCCATTCTGGCCTCATTCTTCGGAGCTTCTGTTTTACTGGTCTCATGTTCGGATAAGTTGGTATCATGTGTTGGGCAATACTCTTGTCCACTCATGGCATGTCTTCATAGGACCAGGCGAATACTTTTGCATATTTTATTAATATTCTCTCTAATTCTTTCCGCTCATCAGAGGTAACCTCACTTGCAATTGAAATTTCCTAGGGATTTTCACATGTACCAAGATTAAATGCACTTGTCTTTGTTGAGTTAATGTCAAATATGCTCATTTCATGCGTGTTATGATGCAGACTAACAGGAAAAGACTCGAACAAGTAAGCAAAATCAATGTCTTTATGATTAATAAATGCAGAATTACAATCAAATAAGTCAGGAAAATAAACATCTTCCAAATTTGCAATCTTGTCTTCTTGCTTTCTTCGAGCAGCAGATTCTCCAATTCTAGTAGTTCTTCTTCCCATTTATCTTCCTCTTCATCACTGCTCGAGAAATTTTCTCAGAAATCTCTCCCCTGTTCTATTTCATCTTCATTGATGCTATCCCATATCCTATGTAGGAAGCTTGGTGGTTGAGAGCTTGGAGGATAAAGCTTTCGGGTAGGTCGGAGTTGATCAAGTAGGTGGGGGTGGAACAGATTTATAGTTGGGTAGAGGGTTTCTATGTGTGTTGGGTTGTTCTTTTTTTTGGTCGGGTATCTTATGGGTGTCAACGAGGTTTTGGATCTCATGCCTAAGGCGAGTGCAATTGTCAGTTTCGTGGCCTTTTTCTGATGGAAATGACAGTATAGGTTTAGGTCGAGGTGGTGTGGCACAAGGTTTGGAAGTTGTGTGGGTGCCAAGGGTTTTAGGAGTCCTTGCCTCTTCATCTTTTCAAATACCTTTGACAAAGGTCTATCACAATTGGAGAATTGCCTGTTTCTGATGGCGGCGACCTCAGCAAGAGAGGGCTTGGTCTCTGAAGGCCCCCTAATGGTTTTTCTATTCTGGGCATAAAACTTTCTGTTCTTTGCTTCCTCTTCCTCGATATCTATGAAAGTTTCTCTTAACTGTCGAAAGTCACTAATCATGGAGGTCATCCTTCTCATCTTGTTATAAATGGAAGTCTTGGTACCCTTAATGATCATATTAATCTGGTCCTTCTCCAAGAGCCGAGTCTGCATCTTCAAGAGCTGGCTTCTCCAACGGTCTATATAATCTTTGAAGGTCTCTTCTGGATTCTATTTGGTATTCTCCAGGTCACGGAGTGACAAGTCTATCTCCAAATCTATGACATATTGATTCAGAAAGGCCTCTGCTAATGCCCTCTAGTCATCTCTAACTTTTCTCCCTAGGCCATGATACCATACTACGGGCGCCCCTTCCAGTGACATATCGAAAATCTTCTGCACCTGACGCTTCGACAAACCCACTGAACTCATCACTGAAACATATTGTCGGAGATGGACCCTAGGATCTCCATTTCCGTTGAACTTGGCCATGTCAGACATCTTAAACTGCGGAGGCAGTTGTTCTTCGAAAGTCATCGCATTATAGTCCAACAGATCTTCATGGTTTCCCTTCATCTTGCGGGTAACTGACTCTACTTGTTCTTGGATTTTCTGTAACTCTGCCTGAGACCCGGTTATTCTTCCCGCAGCATACTCAGCCATGTCATCATCAAAAATAGGGATTTCTTCGCTCACTCTATTCGGGGGAACCTCACGTCTTCCATCCTCGTTCTTTATTGTTCCCACTGTTTGGGGTACTGTCAGATTGGCCATAGCGTTGGTCAAACCTTGTTGCTACTCGGTATATTTGGTGATGTTGGACTCCACTTGATCCATGCGGGAACTTTCACTTTTTGACGCATTCATGTTTGCTAACCTGTACTTGACAAGTCTTCCTTCTTCTTTAACCCAACGAATATCTGTGATGCTTTTATGACAAGGAGTTAACATGATGCATGTATGTATGTGATGCATGAGATGCATATGGTTATTAAAACAGCATATATCCTTCCGACCTTATTCCTCCCACACTCGGGGTAAGTCCAATTCTGTCCTAGGTATGGCTTATTTTATGTACCAATGTGGGTACACAAAGATTGTTCTCTCCTACGCTACATGGGTGAACCTTGGCTACCTCAGTCCTTTTTCATCGGTAAAAGACAAAGACCGCCCATTTACAATATTGAATTAGCCTATTATGGGGATTGTGTCATTGTCTAGAAACGACGAATTGGACCATCGGTAATCATGGTTGTGGGGATAGACTTGGAGATATCCAAAAGTATACAAATATGTCGTAACAAGGCGTACCCTTCATGGATGAAAGCCAGTGCGGATATCGGACTCATGCATTTGGCATATTCGGATTATGTTTGGACCTTCTAAGCCCATCAAGGTTTTCATACAAGTTGGCCCGTTATTATTTTAAAGAGTTCAATCGGATTACCGCGAGGTGCAAACTTATCCCAGTTGAAAAGGCCCAACAGGTTTACACTTTTGCGATAAGGTGGCTAAATAACTTCAAATGATAGGGGGCCGAAACACAAGGTGGCACATCGTCATTTTGAAAAAAATTTGCCCAATCGAAATAAGATACAAACTCGTCCCAGTTTAAGTGGCCCAACAAGTTCGTATCCTATGACGAGAGGCTCAAATGGATCCAAATGATAATGGCCCCAAACACAAGCATAGGGGTAGATTCTATATGACATATAACTATGGTTCATATGTGGGCTTATAAGGGTATAGATAAAGGCTCACGACGGTGAAGGGTTGCTCACAACTAGGTCTCCCCACTCAAGGGTTCGAGCGACCAAGTGAGCGCGTCTTTTTTTATAACCTATGGTACGTGCCAACGAATAATGGTCATCACACAACGATTCACCGCCTTGAATGAAAGCGACTTCATGATACATGGCGCCATCGGGGTAAGAAGGGTATGCAAAATATATGATACTTGGGTAACCAAAGCCAAATCCACGGACACTACAAGGCATTGTTTCGGGGCCGATTCTCTATCCTCAATGGAGTCGTCATCTTTAGGAATGAAGCGGGGTTTACAGCTATGCCTATGATGCTCGATGACCATGACACTATTGGGCTCACAGCTCGTAGAGAGTACAGAGTAGCCCGGGGGGGACTAAACCGCAGAATAAAGGAGTCGCCACCCAGTGTAAACTGGGAAAATTTTTAAGGCCGCACTCACCCCTCGTAAGGGAATACCTCAAACCGTTGGGTTCGGAATGGTCCCTAACTTATGTCAGTATAATGGATGGGTTCACACAATGGTATAGCCAACTCTTATGCAGTTAATGCAAGATAATTCAAATAAACACAAATTTACACACCAATAAACATTACTAGAAATAATAAAAGCATATTACATTAAGAAGTACAAGATGCGGTAATGAAAACTATAAAAAATAAAGATAAGCGAGAAAAGTGTCGATAAATAAATATCAAACAAAAAGGGGTTAATCATGCATATATGAATATTTCCCGAGTGGTACGTGGAGTTGTATCTGATGAGCGGAAAATATATCAATATTTACCGACCCTTTTACTTAATAATTTGTTTAGTTTCTCGTATTTGATGAACGTTTTGATGTGTTTTAGTTTATTTTGCAAATAAAATAATATTTAGACTCAATGAAATCATTTAGGACGAAATGTGGGTCAAATAAGGGCAAAAATTGGACTTGACATATTAATTTTGGAGATTGGAAACTTGAAAGGGCGTTCTAACGAAGTGCAGTTTCGGAAATTCCAATTTTGCGCAACTGTCGTATTGTGGGCATAACATTTTATTCCGATATCCGATTGAGCTAATTCAAGTTCCAAATTACAGAAGACTCAAATATCTACAACTTTGAAGAACGAAATAATTTCGAATTCTGAAGATGGCATAACCGAAATTGATGAAACATCCAGAAGTGTGTTATGCATAATTATTAAAGTCATTTTCAAAGAAAATAAATAAATAAATAATAAAAATAGTCAAGCTCCCACCAAACATGATAGCAATTAATAATGGATTTGGTGGAGCAATTAATAATGGATTTGGTGGATGATTTGATGGAGGTAAAATTTTGCCTATAAATACCAAGCCATTTCATTTGTAAATTCATATTTTCTTCTTTGAAATTCCTTATGAATAACTAAGAAAATTGTATCTTGTTTGTTTATTTACAGCTTTCAGTAATTAATTTCTACTTTCGCACTTTCTTTTATTTACTTTTCAGTTTTTACTTTTCGCAATTTACTTTTACGCACAATACTTTCCTTTCTTTACTTTTCAGTTTTTACCTTGCTGGGGTAAAAGGTAAAGCTTTTATTATTGCTATTTAGATTAATCTCCCTTAATTATAATATAATAACTATTTAAAACCTTATTTAATGAGGATACCGCCATATTGGTCGGTTGGTAATTAATTAAAATTGGTTTTAACCTGACTAAGCATGGATACCGCCTGGTTGGTCGGTTGGTAATTAATTATTAATTTGACTTTATCAGGATACCGCCTTTATGGCTGGTTGGTAATTATCATGGAAATTTAATATATTATATTAAGGGAGATATCTAAAATAGTAGTAATAAAAGTGGATCATTTTACCTCAACATTTTCTTTATTGTACTTTTACTTTACTTCCTTTCAGCATTTACTTTCCAGTAATTTAATTTCCTGCATTTACTTTCCAGTAATTTAATTTCCAGCATTTACTTTATGTCTTTTCTTTTATTTAAGTTTTTACTACCTGTAAATATGTGTCGTAACTAAGCCAGTTATCCGGGGTTGTGATGAAATTCAATATCAACGGTTTATAAGCGGTTAAATTACAGTTTGGGTAATATAAATGTTTATTTATTCAGCCTTAATCATAATGCTTTTTATTAACTGACCATTAATAAAATTGAACTGGTAAACTTAAAATGAACTTGGAAAAGAGATTTTAGGTTAAAGACCTTAGACTCAATATCCCAGGATCTTCCTTGAGGATTGATAACCCTTTATAGATTTCCTTACAGGATAGGAATATACCTGTCGGGCGGGGGTAGCCATAATTGGAACTTGATCTTAATGAATTCAGATAACTTGGTTAACATAGGAATATGATTAATTGGGTTATACTGGGTATTTGTATTTGACCATCGGAATAGGCTTTTACATAATTTTGTGTTCCAGGTTAATAAACCAATATATTACACAAACGTAAAATAACCACTTCATCTTTTAAAAAGATATTTAAAGGATTCACAACCCTGGATAGTTTTATAAATTTGAATTTTCTTCAATCTACTTTCAAGCAATTTTATTTACTTGTTTTAATTTTAAAGTCACCACCCAATCAAATAATCAATCCATTAGATACTTGTAAACATTTAACTTCATAAATTGATAACAAAAGGTTTTAAGTCCTCGTGGGATCAATACTTTTTATACTACTTGAACGATACGTACGCTTGCGTTATACGCGTGTGATTACGCCGATCAAGTTTTTGGCGCCGTTGCTAGGGACTTATTTATCTTTCACTATTAGTTTTGAGGTTAGATACCTTTACTTGTATCTAATTTTCTTTTTACTTATTGTTTTTGTTTTCACTTGTTTTAGGCTCTCAGACACTACATGAGACGAACCAGAAGCTTTGAAATCCGACCACTTGACCCATAAATTGAAAGAACCATCAGACAGTTGAGAAGGGAAAGGCGAGAAGGCCAAGAAGTAATCGTTAACATAGAACCTGAACTGTTGGAAGTTGCACCACAAATTCCCATTCGAGACAGAACTATTCCGGTGGTTGACGGCTTCATTTCTTGTATTATACTTCATCCCTTACCAACAAATGAGTGTGACAACAAAACATGTATTCAAATGATTCATCAGTCAGTTCAGTTCGGGGGGAATGCAACTGAAGATCCTAATGCCCATATCAGCAACTTCCTGGAAGTTTGCGACACTTTCAACTACAACCGAGCAGCTGAAGAAGCAATGAGACTTCGAGTTTTTCCATATTCCTTGAAAGACGGAGCCAAAGCTTGGCTACATTAACTACCAGCAGGTTCCATCATAACTTGGAACACTCTAGCCATAAAATTCCTTGCAAAATACTTTCCACCAGCCAGAACAGTAAATTTGAGGAATGACAGTACATCCTTCATGCAGCAAGATTCAGAATCCATCTGCGAAGCATGGGAAAGATTCAAAGATTTGGTCCGGAAATGTCCTCACCATGAGATTCCAAAGTGGCTTCAAGTCCAAACTTTCTATAATGGACTTTCTAGACTAATGAGAACCACAATTGATGCTGTTGCTGGAGGAGCTTTAATGGGAAAATGAGAAGATCAAGCCAGAGACTTATTCGAAGAAATGGCTAACAACAATTCCTTGCGGCCAACAGAAAGAAGCATGAACCAGAGAATTGCAGGAATATATGAAGTTGGAGCTAACTCAGCAATGAATACTAAGTTGGATCAGATGTGCAAATACCTGGAAACACTCAGCGCACAAGTTGTAAACATTGCCGGAACCACAAGTTCACCATATGGAGGAGCACCAGAGCCAAACCAACATAAAGAAACGGTGAATTACGTCAATAATTTCAACAGACAAGGGAACAATCCATATTCCAACAACTACAACCCAGGGTGGAAGAATCATCCCAATTTTGCATGGAACAATAATTCAGGGCAAATGAACAATCCACCACCCGGATTCCAACAGCAAAACAAAAGCCAGGAGTATGACAAAGAAACAGGAATAACAGAAGTGTTGACCCACTTGAAAAAGATAGAAGCAAAACACGACTCTCAAACAACTAGGTATGATGATTTGTTTCAATCCCAAGCAGCATTAATTCAAAGTCAATATGCTTCTATTAAAGCACTGGAGAATCAAATTGGACAACTGGACAATGCTCAGAGTTACAAACCGTCAGGTAATCTTCCCAGCAACACAGAACCAAATCCAAGGAACATGGGAAATGAGCAATGTCATGCCATCATGTTAAAAAGCGGTACTGAAATCAAAAAAGATGTTGGAGTCAAAACAACTGGTGAGAAAGTTCCAAAAGAAAGCAGCGAAGCAGTTCCACAGATGGAGGAAAAAGAAGCAAAGGAAAAAGATCGAGAAAGAATCACTATACCTCCACCTTTTCCACAGCATCTCCAGAAGAATAAACTAGACAAGCAATTTTCTCGCTTCCTATAGATCTTCAAAAAGCTGCATATCAACATTCCATTTGCAGAAGCATTGGAACAAATGCCCAGCTATGTCAAATTCTTGAAAGATATTCTTTCACGAAAATGGAGATTGGGAGATTACGAGACAGTAACATTATCAGAAGAATGCAGCGCCATCGTTCAGAGGAAGCTTCCCCTAAAGTTGAAAGATCATGGCAGTTTCACTGTTCCTTGCACCATAGGAGAACATGACTTCAGTAAGGCTTTGTGACATTTAGGTGCAAGTGTTAACTTGATGCATTTTTCTATTTACAGGAAACTGCAGATTTGAGAAACAATGCCCACCTCAGTCTCTCTACAACTTGCTGATAGAACGCTCGTATTTCCGAGAGGTGTAGTTGAAGATGTGCTGGTCAAAGTTGACAAATTTATTTCCCATCAGATTTAATTGTCCTTGATATGGAGGAAGACGAAGACATACCGATCAACCTCGGGAAACCATTATTGGCTACAGGTCGAACCATTATTGATGTACAAAAAGGAGAACTAACTATGAGGGTACATGACCAAGAAGTAACATTCAATGTTTTTAAAGCCATGAATATCCCGAATGACGAGAATGAGGAATGTTTCAGACTTGATGTGATAAATAGTACCATCCAGACCTCCAATGCAATGCAAAGTTCTGCTGACAAACTTAAAGCATGTCAATTTCCTATGAAGCCTGAAGATAAAGCGTATTGCGTACTGAAGAAGCCTATTCTTGCACTACAAGCAACAGAAGAGAAATAGTTCCACAAGCTCAATGAATTGGAGGAATTTCACATTCAGCCTTTTAAGAATGCCAAATTATACAAAGAAAAGGCCAGAAAGAAACATGATGAGAAGTTAGTGCGCATATAACTGGAACCAGGGAAGAAGGTACTGTTAAACAAATCAAGGTTGAAACTCTTCCCATTGAAGCCAAAATCTCGGTGGTTAAGTCCATTCCTAATCACCAAGGTTTTACCTAATAGAGCCGTTGAGTTACATGATCCCGACTCCAACAAAACATTCAAGGTTAAAAACAAGCGTGTCAAGCACTACTGGGGAGAATCAATTGAGCGACAAAAAGAAAGTGTCATACTTTCAGATACAGCCTAACGTTCGGACATTCATGTCTAGCTGACGACTTTAAACTTAGCGCTAGTAGGGAGGCAACCCATGCAATTTGGATCTTAACCTTTAATTTCCATTTTAGATGTAGAATTTCAGCTAACCAGATACTATCTTCTAAACTCATCTTCTACTTTTTAAGACATTGGGGACAATGTCTCATTTAGGTTTGGAGGTGGGGAATAGTTGTAGTATTTGTTTTATGTTGTTTTTATTTTTAGTCCAAAATTTTCGAAAAAATACAAAACAAAATGTAAAATTTTACAAAAATCAAAAAAATATTTTGTTTTTTTAATTTGATTAATCAGGTGAAATTGGTGTAAGAGATAGCCGAGTAAGGAATTTCAACTCCTGAGATGTATCTCAACCTATTTCGAAACAAGTTAATTTTTATTTATTTAATTTTGAATTATTTAATTAGTAAATTCTCCATAAAACTGACTAAAATGAATCTTCATATGCTCAGTTGACAGGTATTATCAACATACATGGTAACATACGGACATGAGCTGCAATTGAAAAGTTTGTAATATTTAGTGCTCTAGTTTAATTGGAGGAAGCATCTAAAAAAGCGATGGGATAAAAAAATGTCATAGTATCCGAGTTATTAAGTCTGTAAGGGTGTTTTAACATCTAGTACCCTAAATCCAACTGGTTTGGGAGTCACTGGCCCAACACTCGTTACATGGATCGAATATGTTGCAATAAAAAAAAACATTTATATCAGAAATCTGAGTAATTAAGTTTGTAGGGGTGTATTAACACATAGTGCCCTAAAGCCAACTGGTTTGGGAGTCACTGGCCCAAAGCTCGCTACATAGATGGAAGATGTTGTATATAAATAAAAAAAAAAATCAAAAATCAAAAATCAAAAAAAAAATTTATTCCATTGCTTAAAAATGTGTGAATTCTGATAAAACTTTAGGACAAAAAATTACTCTCTTCTCAACTACACTTGTGACTATTGTGGGCAAATGAGTTGATTAATATTTTTTTGACTGTGTATATGGAGAATGGTAAAAGTAATCGGAGATTCACTTATTCGGTAATTTAGAAAGAAATAAAACAATTATTAACTTGGATAAGAAGTTTCATATGTTTAGTCACTAACTTATTTATTCTCTCTTCTCTTGTTTTTTTTTCTTTTGTGTGTATTAGTTTTACTATCTTTTTACTTTTATCAAACGTTTGTGGGTATCGTTGCTGTAAGCCCTCACGAGACTACAACTCGTCCACTAGGGACACCTATGGGTTTAAAGGCTTGTTGCATATGCTAAATGCAACCGTGATCCCTACGAAAATAGCTTAGTTTACTTTTAATTGTTTCTTGTATTTTATTTTGTTGTTTTACTCGAGGACTAGCAAAATGTTAGGTTTGGGGGTGTGATGAGCGGAAAATATATCAATATTTACCGCCCATTTTACTTAATATTTTGTTTAGTTTCTCGGGTTTGATGAACGTTTTGATGTGTTTTAGTTTATTTTGCATAAAAATAATATTGGGACTCAATGAAATCATTTAGGATGAAATTTGGGTCAAATAAGGGCAAAAATTGGACTTGACATATTAATTTTGGAGATTGGAAACTTGAAAGGGCGTTCTAACGAAGTGTAGTTTCGGAAATTCCAATTTTGCGCAAATGTCGTATTTTGGGGATACCTTTTTATTCTGATATCGGATTGAGCTGATTCAAGTTCCAGATTAAAGAAGCCTCAAAGATCTACAACCTTGAAGAATAAATTAATTTCGAATTCGGAAGATTGCATGACCGAAATTGATCAAACATCCAGAAGTGTGTTATGCGTAATTATTAAAGTCATTTTCAAAATTAAAAAATAAATAAAAAAATAAAAATAGTCAAGCTCCCACCAAACATGATAGCAATTAATAATGGATTTGGTGGAGCTATTAGTGGATCAATTAGTGGAGCAATTAATAATGGATTTGGTGGATGATTTGATGGAGGCAAAATTTTGCCTATAAATACCAAGTCATTTCCATTGTAAATTCATACTTTCTTTTTTGAAATTCCTTATGAATAACTAAGAAGATTGTATCTTGTTTGTTTATTTACAGCTTTCAGTAATTAATTTACGCTTTCGTACTTTCTTTTCTTTACTTTTCAGTTTTCACTTTTCGCAATTTACTTTTACGCACAGTACTTTCCTTTCTTTACTCTTTCAGTTTTTACTTTTACGCAATGATGAGGTAACTCCCCCTTGCTGGGGTAAAAGGTAAAGCTTTTATTATTGCTATTTAGATTAATCTCCCTTAATTATAATATAATAACTATTTAAAACCTGACTTAACGAGGATACCGCTATATTGGTCGGTTGGTAATTAATTAAAATTGGTTTTAACTTGACTAAGCATGGATACTGCCTGGTTGGTCGGTTGGTAATTAATTATTAATTTCACTTAATCAGGATACCGCCTATATGGCTGGTTGGTAATTATCACGCAAAGTTAATATATTATATTAATGGAGATATCTAAAATAGCAGTAATAAAAGTAGATCATTTTACCTCAGCATTTTCTTTATTGTACTTTTACTTTATTTACTTTCAGCATTTACTTTCCAGTAATTTAATTTCCAGTTTAATTTCCAACATTTACTTTATGTCTTTTCTTTTATTTAAGTTTTTACTACCCGTAAATATGTGTCGTAACTAAGCCAGTTATCTGGGGTTGTGATGAAATTCAATATCACTGGTTTATAAGGGGTTAAATTACAGTTTGGGTAATATAAATGTTTATTTATTGAGCCTTAATCATAATAATTTTTATTAACTGACCATTAATAAAATTGAACTGGTAAATTTAAAATGAACTTGGAAAAGAGATTTTAGGTTAAAAACCTTAGACTCAATAGCCCACGATCTTCCTTGAGGATAGATAACCCTTTAATAGATTTCCTTATAGGATAGGAATATACCTGTCGGGCGGGGATAGCCATAATTTGCACTTGATTTTAATGAATTCAGATAACTTGGTTAACATAGGAATATGATTAATTGGGTTATACTTGGTATTTGTATTTGACCATCGGAATAGGCTTTTACATAATTTCGTGTTCCAGGTTAATAAACCAATATATACACAAATGTAAAATAACCACTTCATCTTTTAAAAAGATATTGAAAGGATTCACAACCCTGGATAGTTTTATAAATTTGAATTTTCTTCAATCTACTTTCAAGCAATTTTATTTACTGTTTTAATTTTAAAGTCACCACCCAATCAAACAATCAATCCATTAGATACTTGTAAACATTTAACTTCATAAATTGATAACAAAAGGTTTTAAGTCCTCGTGGAATTGGTACTTGTAGGACACAGGACCTAGGCGACGCCGTTTCTAGGCTCGCGGCCTAGTTGGGAAGTACTGAATAACATGGAGTCGCCACCCGGTGTGAACCGGGACAAAGATTTTAGGCCGCACTCACCCCTCGCAAGGGAAGACCTCAAACCGTTGGGTTCGGAATGGTCCCTTACTTATGTCACTTGTAATGAAAGGATTCATGTAATAATTTAACTAAGCTTAAGTAACACTTATTTCCAATAGTATCATGCTTCTAAATTCTCATGTGTAAAGTAAAACTCATGTACGCATTTCACATATATCTTACATTCAAATTTGCATGCTTAACATATATCAAGATAGCAACGAACATACAATTTTGCATATTACATTCAAGAAAACACAAGCACACATATTG